>NW_020870479.1:529055-539055 GCF_003789085.1 Penaeus vannamei | reverse complement strand
GAGTTATCTTTACCGCTTGAGTTATCTTTACCCATGAGTGTTGACTTGATGAGTGTTGACTTGCTTTATTGAATCGCTTTTGGGGTTATGATCGCTGAGTTATCTTTATCCATGGGGACTGTCTTGATCGCCTTGGACGCTTATGGGGGGGGCGGTTAAAGGTATTATACATAATAGGCTATGAGGGGATCTTCATAGGAGGGGGGGGTTATCTTGAGAGGGCTACAATATTATATTATTCGTCTACATCATCCCTGGAGAGAGAAATTATTTGAATGAGATGCCTCTTCTATAACTATCAAATATTGCGACAAATGTATAAATAAAAGGTATATCACGGGAAAGAATAACTTAACAGCGTAAAGAATCAGTTACATTTCTTTCTCATTTTATACATTTTTCTCTTTATTTCCATTTATTTCCGATGAAGATATGATCGAAGTTACGAAGATATTTATACCCATGCATACCTTTTTTTTTCTCTACAGTACGTTACGAATTTGCAAATAACGTATTTTCCCTACAGCTGTCAATAACATAATTAAATTACATCCATATATACATCTCCTTTTCTACATAACGTTACGATTTTGCAAATGACGTATTTCTCCTCCAGCTGTCTAATAATAATTAATTAAGATGGAACATCCTGGCGCCTAAAATGACTTCTTGGAAATACTTTTAAGAGGGAAAAGTAAAAAAATAAAGGTCGAGGTTACGCGTACGGCAGCCGTATCCGTGTTCTCGTAGTTAGGGCGTACGGCACACATATGCGTATGCGTATAAAAACGTCACTTCCGGGTAATAAGTACGAACCTAACCTAACAAATTGAGTCGTACCATCTTTACGTGTCAAAATCTTCTTATACGTTTCACCACGCATTCGCAGAACACCAATCATGGGCTTTTTTTCTGCCGTACCAGTAGTCACTCCCAGAAATAAAAGCCAATCAAACCACGACTTCAATTCGAGCTTTCACAATCTCCGTCTCACGGGCTGAAGCTGCCAATCAAACCACGACTTCAATTCGAGCGTTCACAATCTCCGTCTCAACAGCTCTGGGTCATGAGATACACGAATTCCGCGAAATACGCCCATTTCTTCTATTGAAGGTTTCCGCCGCCGAACGAGAACTCCACCTACAGCGAAACCATAATCTAAAAGAAAGAAAAAAAGAAAAGAAAGAAAAAGAGAAAGAAAAGAAAAAAGAATGAAAGAAAAGAAAGAATGAAAGAAAAAGAAGAAAAAGAATGAAAAAGAAAAAGAAGAATGAAGAAAAAGAAGAAAAAGAAAAATGAAAAAAAAGAGAACAAAGAGAGAATGAAAAAGAAAGAAAAAAGAAAAGAAAGAAAAAGGAAAAAGAGAAAGAGAGAAATGGAAAGAAAGAAGAAGAAGAAAAAATCTCGACACGCAAAACCAACATTCGCGATCAACAAAACCCACCGAATCTTTCCGAATCCCGAAGCCGCCTCCAAGCGAAGCCAAAGAGCGAACCGCCCCTTCAAGCCACGGCAAACCGCCCATTCCCTGCCTCCCCCGACCCACGCCAGCCGCCCATCGGGTCCTCGGGAGACTCAGGATCCCATCAGCAATTTGTCACACAACCTCCCCGTCAGGAAGAGATGACAAGTAAATCACGGAGATTCGCATAAAAGTCGAACGCGAGGAACTACCCGTGATGACCTCGCTACCCGGTCATCATTTCCCGGCCATCAGGAGGGGCCCCGCACGCGCCTCCCTCGGTCGCACGCGCTCCTCCGTCCTCCTCCCTTCTCCCTCTCCGTCTGTCAAACTCCATCAACTTCTCCCCACCTCCCCCTCCCTCCTCCTCCCCTCTTTTCCTCCAACCATCCCTCCCTCAGTCCCTCCTCTCCCTTCATTCCTCCCTCTCCTTCCCTTCCTACAACCAACCAACCCTCCCTCCTCCCCTCCCTCCCCCTCCCCCCTTCCCCCCTCCCTCCCACTCCCTCTTCCTGTCACATGCGAAGGAGAATTGTAAGCAACGGGGAGCGATTACTGCCACTCGACTAATCACAGCCTTCGAGAGACTGTCATTCCCAGCAGTGGGGAAGGGAGGGAGGAGATGGGAGAGGGAAGGAGATGGGAGAGGGAAGAGGAAAGGGGGAGGAGAAAGGGAGGAGGGAGGGGGAGGGGAATGGAAGGAGGGAAGGGGAAGGGGAAGGGGAAGGGGAAGGGGGAGAGGGGAGGAGGTGAAGAAAAAAGAAGAAGGAGAGGAGGAGGCGGAGGAAGAAGAAGAAGAAGAAGAGGAAGAGGAGGGTGGAGGAGGGGGACGAAGTCAATCTATCCATTACGTCTAATGTGTCCCGTCATGCAATGTACGCAGGGCGACTCGAAAACAATGACACACTAAACAAAAAAAAAGGCCAATAAAAAACACAAAACCAAAAAAACAAAACCCGCTAGAAGATTGGATGTAGTTGTCCCGTAGTGTAATCTTGGAGGCATGCAATCCCACCGCCGATATGACAAGATATGACAAGAGAGAGAGTCCGCATGACACATGTAGATCAACCTAGACGTTAATTCTAGTATGCTATGACTGATCCATGCTGGCACGCCTCACGATCTCTATTTGCTTCGGTTGTGCATTACTGGTATCATTTTTTTTCTTGTCCCTTCCCTCCGTTCCTCTCTTGATCGTGATCTCTCTCATTCTCTCTGTTTCTGTTTCTGTCTCTAACTCTCTTATTCATTCACTCACTCACACACTTTCTATGCATTCTCATTCTCTTTCTCTCTTATTCACTCACTCACTCACAACCTTCAATGCATTATCATCTATCTCTCTCTCTCTCTCTTTCTCTCCCTCTCTCTTTCACACACACATTTTCTATGCATTCTCATTTGGCTGCCTGTCTCTCTCCACCTTTCTCTCACACAAATACATTTTTTTATGCATTATCATCTATCTGTCTGTCACTTACTCATTGACAGAACACACTTTCTTTCTTTCATCTCTCTCTCTCTCTCTCTCTCTCTCTCTCTCTCTCTCTCGGTCTCTCTCTCTCTCGGCTCTCTCTCTCTCTCCTCTCTCTCTCTCTCTCTGTATATATTTCAAATCGCTCTGTTTGTCCCTTCCTCCCAAATTTCCACAAGAATCGCACTTTTTTCTCTCATTTTCCCAGTCTCCTGATTATTCTTCATTATCTTTCACGTGTTTTTATTAACAACTTTCAAATTCTGATGTACTATCAGCTTTCTCGGCGAATTTTTATATTACCAACTACCTCACAGACTTTCTTTATATTCTATAGGAGTTTAGACTTTTTATATTGTCAATCTGATTTATGAACTTTTTCCCATTTTCTAATTCTCTTCTATATTTTACTTTTTTAAAAGTTTTTCTTAACTCTTTTGTTCTTTCTACTCTCTCTTCACTCATGCTTTGTCTTCCTAAATTTTTTTATCCTTTTTCTCTTCAATCTCTCTCTCTCTTCTGTCTGTCTGTTCTGTCTGTCTGTCTCTCTCTCTCTCTCTGTCTGTCTGTCTGTCTGTCTCTCTCTCTCTCTGTCTCTCTGTCTCTCTCCCTCTCTCTCTCTCTCTCTCTCTCTCTCTCTCTCTCACTCACTCATCATGACTCAAAGCTGTTGATTGGTCTAAAGCACCAATGAGATAAAATCACTCAATCACATTTTTCTATTTCTTTCATTGCCGCTGTCGCTCTTTTTCCCTTTCCTTCTTCCCTAATTTCCTTATTCAACTCGCTGTATGTGTGTTTGTTATATAAGAATATGTATTTAAGTACACATATATGTGTGTGTGTGCTTGTGTGTATGTGTGCTTGTTTGTGTGTGTGCTTTGTTTGTGTGTTGTGCTGTGTGTGTGTGTTGTGTGTGTGTGCTTGTGTGTGTGTGCTGGTGTGTGTGTGTGTTGCTGGTGTGTGTGTGTGTGTGCCTGTGTGTGTATGTGCCTGTGTGTGTGTGTGCCTGTGTGTGTGTGTACTTGTGTGTGCTTGTGTGTGTGTGTGTGTGTGCTTGTGCATTGTTGTGTATGTGTATGAGTGCATGTACATGTGTGTGTATGCATGTTAACATGTTTGTGTGCATCTCCTACTTCTATCACTAATTTGCATTCTCTCATAATCTTTCCTCCTCCTTACTCTCTCACTATTTCTATAACATCACCCATGCTTTAACTTTCTCAATACTCTTATTCCCCTCTATCCATTCATGCTTGTCATTACTCACTTGAAACCTTCATTCTTCATGTTTCTTACTCCATTTCATGTTTTATTTTATTTCATATTTCTACTTCATTTTAAATTTTTACCGTCCCCTTCCCTGTCCCAATTTGTTTATGCCCTGTTTTCTTGCTCTTTCAATCCTGCCAAAAATAGACCAAACGAAGACAGATAATAACTATGATAAATATCACCGTCATGTTCTAGCTTTCACTGTCTCCTCACATTCACCACTCAATATGTATATTACCAATTGTAAAAAGTGGGGTTCATAAGAAAGTACAAAATATCAGGTTGTCACTTACCTGAAATGGTGAATATGTACATAATTCTGCTTCATAAAAGTGGCAATATATAAAATTATATAAATAAATCCACTTACCTTTCCTAAGAACATGTAATTAAGGTTTGGGTGTACATGCAAAGCAGGTGGAATTTCCTATGTATAACTACTGAGCTTACTTCATGCTACTGAATTAGGTAGTTTTTTATATCATCAGACTATTATTATTAGCTTAAACAGATATATGGTAGAATCCCATAGAATTTTTTAAAAATCTTCAAAACACTAACCTCTAAAAAACATTGAAATCATTACCTTATAAAAAGGATTACAATGAAACAGAGGCTCTCTCAGAAAATTAATCTCAACTACATTAAAATATACTTCAATACATCAAGGCAAAGTATATCACATAAACTTAAAAAAAAGAAAAGAAAAAAAAGCAAAAGTGACCAGGATTTGCAATATATAAATCTTTCCTTCTTCCTTCTTCGATAATGAATGAATCCATCTTTTAATATCATTAAAAAAGCTTTTAAAAGATCAATTTAGTCACATTATCTAAACACTGATTATGAAGTACTAAAAATCAAGCATATTCTGAATTGTATATATAAAACAAATAATTTAAAAGGCATCCTAAAATCAAAACAGCTGGATGTTTACCTAATATCATATACATTGTACTGCTGTCATATCTGTACATTCGGAACATTAGTACAACGAGAGAAAAATATATACAAACACAACACAGGACGTTCACCAAAGCACAAACACTGACAGAGATTCACAAGCCATAATCAATACCATGGAACTTGCAGCAGTCAACATGTTGCTGAGTAGTGTTTGCTGAGCACTAAAATACATTAAGCTTAATTAAGAAATTTTGATTACCTGAGCTATCTGTGGCGATGTCATGTAAGGAGGATACATCAGAATGAGTGACACATCAAAGCAATGATATTCCTCTTAATTTCAAAAAGAGTAAACTCTGTACATATATCACAATATATTTTTTTTTTTTCCAGAGAACAGTGAAAAATAATAGCAAGGCTATTTCCACAAATAAAACACCAGTCTAAGATAAAGTGAGAGCAAAGAGAGAGAGAGAGAGAGAGCACTAGAGAGCACTAGAGAGGAGAGAGAGAGAGAGAGAGAGAGAGAGAGAGAGAGAGAGAGAGAGAGAGAGAGAGAGAGAGAGAGAGAGAGAGAGAGAGAGAGAGAGAGAGAGAGAGAGAGAGAGAGAGAGAGAGAAGAGAGAGAGAGAGAGAGAGAGAGAGAGAGAGAGAGAGAGAGAGAGAGAGAGAGAAGAGAGAGAGAGAGAGAGAGAGAGAGAGAGAGAGAGAGAGAGTGAGAGGGTGAGAGAGAGTGAGAGGGTGAGAGGGAGGAGAGGGGTGAGAGGGGAGGAGAGGGTGAGAGAGAGGGAGAGGGTGAGAGGGAGGGAGAGGGTGAGAGGGAGGGAGAGGGTGAGAGAGAGGGAGAGGGTGAGAAGGAGGAGAGGAGGGAGAAGGAGGGAGAGAGAGAGAGAGAGAGAGAGAGAGAGAGAGAGAGAGAGAGAGAGAGAGAGAGAGAGAGAGAGAGAGAGAGAGAGAGAGAGAGAGAGAGAGAGAGAGAGAGAGAGAGAGAGAGAGAGAGAGAGATTAAAAAGAGACCTGATAATTTCTATATTTCTTCTGACATCAAAATATATACTTTTATAGATTTTTTGGGGGAGCCTCTATCCTTATCACAATTCATGGAAGTTAGAAAACTGAATCTCAAATCAGGAAGTTGGAAAGAATGATGAAAAATCTCTTTATCTACAAAAACGTGCACAATCCACACATTCTAACATACAATCTAAAATCCCTTCAAACAGAATGCAAGATAAACTCATTTGTGAAAATCAAAAAAATAAAAGTGTGTCAAATATACGCAAACATACACACAAAAACGACATACGATAATGAGTCATCTCCCAATACGAGATGAATCTCCCATCTTACCTGAGACTCTGCAGTCCACTGCTCTTCCTTAGCCTTAACTTCATCCGTCAAGCGCTTGAGAGCTATCTGGGCTTTGTCTCTCTCGTCGGTCATCTGGGTGAGGGCGGATTCTGCTTTCGCAAGCTGCTCCTGCAAGCTGGTCATCTGTACTCCAAGGGTTTCACATCTGCAGTGGATTGATTGAAAAAAAATTATATGGGGGAGAGAATCTTTGCAAAACTAATGCCATTACAAAAATTACCAAAATATAATTCCAAAACTTTTCCAAAATAAAATAATAAAACAGAAAAGCGTATCTATATTTTCTGCCATGAAAACATATCCATATTTTCTGTCAGGGATGAAGTTAACACATGTTTCAATAACTGTGGATTAAATCCTTAACTAATTTTGAATAATGAAGAATTTCCAGCACCTTCCACTGATATCAATCATTTAATCCCAGGAGCGCAACCCCCATGGGCCTTGTCCAATGTGATTTTAGTTCATCAATTTTACGTACACCGAGACTGCTTCACAAGTGCTTAAACATGAATGAATAATTTTTTGATATCATCACTTTAACCAAATTTATTGAATTTCCTAAGTCTTTAGTCATCTTTCTATTACAATTATTTCTAACATTAAAGAAATAATAATGCCAATAATAATACCTTTCATGAATATAATAATACTAAGACTAAAGAAATCTTCTGGAACCTTCCCCTGATAATGTTCTATTATTCCTGTCACAAAGAAAAGAAAGAAAGAAAGGAAAGAAGAAGAAAATGAAGAAAATTAAGAAAATGAAGAAGAGGAGAAGATGAGAAGAAACAAAAGGAAAATAAAATAAAATAAAATAAAAAATAAGATAAAAATTCCATTACAAAAATTACATACCAAAAGATGACAAAAAATGGTTGTTAGATTCTGATAAGAAAAAGATAAGAGGGAAAACTATTACACTGTCAATATCTTTAAACTATTACAAGTTTGGTATATTTGATACGAGATAAAAGATTCTTAAATATCATAACGTTACATTTTAATATGCAACTGTTATCCATTTATAATATGAACACAAAATAATATCTTTTATATTTAGTTCCAACAAATCTTCATAAAATCTTGTGTACAAATTTGAAATGCTTTCATTATGGGTTTGATTTTGCATACATTTCCTTCTTGTTATAAATACTAATACTGGATACACTACAGCAGTAATAGCTAGCTATATCTGAAATAATTCAAATATCTACAGAATTTGTCATGCAGATGTACATAATCCAAACATTTATAAAATCATATTTCTTATCTTCTTATTCATGCTTTTCAAAATCCTATAAACAAAAAAAATGCTCATTACTCTCCTAATACCTATACTCATTGGAAATTTTAAAGTTCTTGGTGAAGTGAATATCATCTCAAATTCAGCAAAAAAAAAAAAAAAAAAAAAAAAAAAAAAAAAAAAAAAAAAAAAACATTAAGAAAAAGAAGCAGAAGAAAGAAAAAAATATATGCTAAAAATAAAAAAACTAAAGAAGCTACCAATGCTTTCTCCACTCATCACCTAAATACTTAACAACAGCTTTTAATAATACACTTTTTAACATATCAATTAACTGCTTTGTTAAGTTGCTGGATGACTTTTAGTTCAAAGAAAAAAAAAGTCAAGGGTTCTATCATATTATGCTCAAATACAAAAATATTTCCATATTATTAATAACTATAAATAAAGTAAGCTATCAAAATATTTCACAAGCATCATCAATACCATTATCATCACTATCATTGCAGAACAATGACAACGGTAAAAAGATCTACTCAGAATGAATCAATTTGTCACCTTACAAGTTACGACCTATTAACAGAAAATTTCTTTGCTATCTCTTAAACAAGGAACGTGATTTTACAATGAATATCTGAATAAAAAAGGTGATAGCAACATTGCCTCATACTGCACTTTGTCACTACTTGACAAGTTAGTAATGACCAATGATAGGTATTTGATAGTTATCCTAATTTGCTGATTGGACAACTGATAGGTTCTTGATGATCATAATTTCAAAACTGACAGGGCTGGTGTTAATCATTATTTAATAATTGACAGGTTGGTGATCATAAGGCAAATATGACATTTCAGAATGTCATCAGCCAATCAATCATCTTTACCTCCAGCAACAAAAAAATACTGTTGTAAATTTTCTTAATCAAACATATTGAGAAAAAAACATATAGCAGAAGTATATACATAATACTAAGATACTGATTATATTGTTCATGACTTATAAGAAAGATTTGTTCTAATAAGCAGTGTAATGTCTACAGTTCTTGCTATTCAATCACATGAAAGATTTTCCCAATACATCTATAAACGAAAAGAATAAGCTAAACAAAATCCCGTTCTAGAAAATTTACACTGTGAGGACATCCCTGTTAAAAGCAACGAGATTGTTACTCCTGACTGATGACAAAGAATGCTAATGAGGACCATGCCTGTTAATTGTATCATTGCTCTTCTATTTCCTAACCTGAATTGCCTCGTTCATGCATTCTTTTAAACTAAATTCATATTTCTCTTAAAATAACCCATTAACCCGCTGCCTGGAAAATGTTGCGCTCACTGTAGCCTTGCTGTGTGAAATGCCTTGGCACCAAGATGGCTCTGCAATTGCTTAGCCAAATAGAGGTCAATTAGTAGACCTCATGACCTCACTTGATTTCACCTTTCCTTGAGTTTATGTAATTATTATCATTATTATTATTATTATTATTATTATTATTATTATTATTATCATTATTATATATATACATTTTTTTTGTTTTACTAATGCTATCAATATCTATGATGTTATTTTTACTGTAGACATAATTTTCATAGTGTTACTGACATTACTAAAAGCAATATAAGATACCAGAAAATATTTTCGAAAATCATAGAAAAAAGGTTAAAAAAGTGAGACAGATAGCACTCATAATTGGCTCATTGGTGACTTAGTACTTGTAAAGCCATCTACATGTAAAAACAATAAATTAAACTCATAGTAGGGATGGCATGTATGTACATGCCATCCCTAGTGGCAGCAGGTTAATTGAAATCTCAAATTAATAAATCCTAAAACATAAGGATATAATTAAAATATGTTGACATCCCTTCATACACGATAAATGTTAATATAGTTTATTATAATCAACAATTTCCTTTGAAGAAAAGTTATTACTGCAGATAATAACCAATGTTTTGCAACTATGATGTGCACCAAATATATATTAATCATATGAAATGGTCTGCCTTTTTTACATTTTTTTCTTTGCTATGAATCAGATTTTACTGTAATTTTTCTACAAAGTCACAGAGGAGTTAAAGAATCCCATACTAATGCACCAATGAACTTCACAACATGTCCAACAAAAGAAGTCCTCTTAATCTGAAAAATTTTCTATATAGTAATTCTAATAAAGGATAGTTAAAGAAATGACATTTACTTGTGTTATTTTTGCACACACACAAATATGAATGTTAATATATAAATAGAAATATATATATATGT
>NW_020870479.1:501555-514055 GCF_003789085.1 Penaeus vannamei | reverse complement strand
TTTACAGAAAACAAGAAAAATATAGAACACCAACTATTTCTAAGTCTCCCCTTAAATCGTTTTCTTTGATATCAGAAAACGTGACATGATGTGACGTCACGCGTAACCGTCGTCTTCCAGCGCGTGGACAGATTCAGTATATTTGAACTCTGCGACACATAAGACGGTAAAATGACAGAATAATCGCCCTGTTCTTATTATTATCCTTGACCCATATCTTCTTCATTACAACTCTGAACAATTATTAATCTCTTTTGATTTTCAATTTGTCGTACCGGAAGACTGGGATGTAAAACCTTCGTGTTCATGGGATAAAATAGATATGGTTTTGGGAAAGATTGCTCTCTCGATTTTGAAATAGGTTTTCGGTGGGTAATACTAAGAAGGAAAATAAGTGTAAGACTTCGGTATCACTGTCGGTTTGTATTTCATCATCATGTTTCATCTTCGTTATCATTATCATCCTTCTGGTCAGTGTCATAACCATGGCCATAGTCAGTCGCATTTAGACCATCGTCTTCAATATCGTCATTTACTATCATTAAGAAGAAACCTTCTTACCCCAAAAATCATGCAAAAAAACACAGTTCAATAAAAAATAAAAACAGATAATACAGATCAACAAATAAATGCTAAAACATACACATTTCAATAAAAAAAAAGACAATACAGATCAACAAATACATCTAAGACATACACAGTTCAACAAAAAAAAAAAAAAAAAAACAGACAACACAGATCAACAAACAAATCTAAAACATACACAGCTCAAAAAAAAAATACAAAATAAAAATAAATAAACAAACAAAAACCAGACACCAGCGATCAACCCGGCGAGCCGAGCCGTCGCGACCGGCCGCCCTGACTCACCTCGAGGCGGTACATCTCCGGGTCGTCCATGGCGTCGGAGTGCGCGTGCGCGAGGTGGGACACGGCGAGCGGGGTGGTGGTGGCGGCGCTGCTGGCGGGGAACAGGTCACGACGCACGCGCGAAGCCCCTCCGCTCGGGGCCAGGGGCGGCTTCAGAGGGGTGCTGGTCGTGCCTGTGGGCCTGGGCGGCGAGGGGGAGAGAGAGAGAGAGAAGGGAAAAGGGCGGATTAGTTGTGAAACGAAGAATCACTCGATCGAAATAAACAAGAAGACTTCAAACGCACGCGCACATACTGTACTACACCTCGTATGGCGTGTTCCTCGTGTACAGGTAAAGCAGCTCTAAGACAAGTGTACACTACACTGCTGAGACACGTTACCTTCGTTCCAGACGGCGGAGCGAGAACAACATGGACCGGCCTCTTAGTACCAGAAAGGGTACAAAAATTCATCTATGTGTATGTACAACCTACGCATCTATGCCTGGTACAGAAGGAGAGAGAGAGAGAGAGGAAGGCGGGAAGGAGGGAGAAAGGGAAAGAGGGAGGGAGGGAGGGAGGGGGAGAGGGAGAGGGAGAGGAGAGGGAGAGGGAGAGGGAGAGGGAGAGGGAGAGGAGAGAGAGAGAGAGAGAGAGAGAGAGAGAGAGAGAGAGAGAGAGAGAGAGAGAGAGAGAGAGAGAGAGGAGAGAGAGAGAGAAGAGAGAAGAGAGAGAGAGAGAGAGAGAGAGAGAGAGAGAGAAGAGAGAGAGAGAGAGAGGAGAGAGAGAGAGAGAGAGAGAGAGAGGAGAGAGAGAGAGAGAGAGAGAGAGAGAAGAGAGAGAGAGAGAGAGAGAGAGAGAGAGAGAGAGAGAGAGAGAGAGAGAGAGAAGAGAGAGAGAGAGAGAGAGAGAGAGAGAGAGAGAGAGAGAGAGAGAGAGAGAGAGAGAGAGAAAGAAAGAAAGAAAGAAAGAAAGAAAGAAGAGAGAGAGAGAGAGAGAGAGAGAGAGAGAGAGAGAGAGAGAGAGAGAGAGAGAAAGAAGAGAGAAAGAAAGAAAAGAAAGAAAGAAAGAAGAGAGAGAGAGAGAGAGAGAGAGAGAGAGAGAGAGAGAGAGAGAGAAGAGAGAGGAGAGAGAGAGAGAGGAAAGAAAGAGAGAGAGAAGAAAGAGAGAGAAAAGAGAGAAAAGAGAAAGAAAAAGAAAGAAGAAAGAAAGAGAAAAGAGGAGAAAAGAGAGAGAGAGAGAGAGAAAGAAAGAAAAGAGAGAAAAAAGAGATGAGAGACGAGAGAGCGGTAGAGAGAGAGAGAGAAGAGAGCGAGAGAGCGACGAGAGAGAGAGAGAGAGCGAGATATGAGATAGAGAGAGAAGAGAGAAGAGAGAGAGAGAGAGAGACGAGAGAGAGAGAGAGAGAGAGAGAGAAGAGAGAGAGAGAGAGAGAGAGAGAGAGAGAGAGAAGAGAGAGAAGAGAAAGAGAGAAAAGGAAAGAGAGAAATGAGAAAGAGAAAGAGAGAGAGAGAGAGGAGAGAGAGAGAGAGAGAAGAGAGAGAGAGAGAGAGAGAGAGAGAGAAGAGAGAGAGAGAGAGAGAGAGAGAGAGAGGAGAGAGAGAGAGAGAGAGAGAGAAGAGAGAGAGATAGAGAGAAAAGAGAGAGAGAGAAGAAAAGAAAGAGAAAGAGAAAGCATAGAAAAGAAGAGAGAGAGAGAGAGGTCTGAAGTTCCATACTGATCGCGGCGCCCACACCTTTGCCATGGCGACCGCACGAAACACTATCAACATAAGGACAGATCTCGCCATGATAAGTAACATGTGTACTTGTATTGTGTGTGTTTCTTCAGTGGGCAGATTAAAGTTTACTTTATTCCTGTAAGCCTCTCCCTCTCTTTCCCCCTTATTCTCCTCCTTCTCTCCCTTTCTTCCCCCTCTCTTATTTCCTCCCTTCCGTCAGCCCCTTCTCCTCCATCCTTTCCCTCCCTCCCCTTCGTGTATTCCTATCTCCTCCTTTCCCTTATTCCCATTTTCCTTCCCTTCCCCCCTCTCTCACCCTCGTTTCCCTCTCTTTTCCCTCTCTCTCCCTCCCCTTCCCCTTCCTTTCCCTCTCCCTCCTCCCCTACCCTTCCTTTCCCACTCTCTTCCACCCTCTTTTTCCCTCTCCCTCCCTCCTTTCCTCTCCCTCCTTCCCCCCCTCCCTCCCTCCCTCCTCCCCCTCTCTCCCCCTCCCCCCCCCCTCTCCCTCCACCTCCCCACGCCGCAGGGTCTGACAACAAGACCGTTGTGGTGTAATGAAGATTCCGAACCTCGCAATTAGGGCGGGCAAAACGCTACCCGCGCCCTCGAATCCATCATCTCCCTTTCCCTCGCTCTGCTCCCCGCACCGCCGCCGCCCTGACTACTTTCCCGGCACAGAACTCCTTGCTTTCTTGCTTGCTTGCTTGCTTTCTTACTGTCTTTCTTGCTCTCTTTCTTACTGTCTTTCTTTCTGTCGACCGCGTGCGTGTCTGCGGAAACCCTGTCGCTTTTGCCGTGTGTAGAACGTTTTTCCTTCTACTGCTTTCTTACCATCTTCTTTCTCCATTCTGTGTATTCCCTTACACTCTGACACTCCCTTAGAAATACACCCTTAGGCTCCAAGTATACTCTGCTATTCGCAACATACACACAGAATCTGATCTTTACGCCACACCATAACTCGCTTTTCAATCATCTGAATTCTACCTTTTGTGATGTTAGTTTAGCACTTTTTTACACTATCTATCTACCTAATATACAATACGAATTACTTATAAACACGAGGTATTACTCTCTATCCCAAACTATAATTATCTTGTCCCTTCCTAAATACATTCTTCTAACACTCTGACTTATTGATTTATTACACCATACAACATTCACAACAGACTCGGTTTCTGACCTTTTATACATCCTCAAACCATAACCACTCTCTCATTTTTGTCTTTTTTTTCACGATCACCTTAAAAAAAAAACTCTCAAATCTTACTCTTGCTGGGACTTAAGAGCAAAAAAAAAAAAAAAAAAAAAAAAAAAAAAAAAAAGGATATGAAACTGTTTTTAGAAAAATATAAAAGACACTGTCCATAACATGTTACCAGTTCAGACACTCACGGAGCGACTCTTAAGCCTAGGCCAATTGTATGTATGGGGGAGGGGGGGGAAGGGAGGGGGGGCTAGGTAGTGTCTTTCGGGAATTAGCATGACTGGATGCCCTTCCTAATATGAACTGTGGGGTCGAGCGGATAAAAATACTAATATTTCATGTTCATTGATAAAAAAAAAAAAAAATTGCACAAGGCTTGATTTTCTCCTAAACCCCAATTCCTTGAATCAGTAACAAAAATATATATATAACTCAAGATTAAAACAAAATCAAAACGCATTGACCTCCATTTTTAACCCCAAAAAAACATTTTCCCTAAACACCAAAAAAGAAAAAAGAAAAGAAAAGAAAAGAAAAAAAAAAGAAAAAAAAACTAAAGACCAAAATAATTTCTAATCATAAACCCCGTGAGACTCGATCTTTATCCGCTGCGTAAAAAAAAAGAAAAAAAAAATCATATTTCTTGCGTATTACTGATAACACACCAGTGCCGGTACATGGAGGATCATCGTTGTGAATTTCCCTGATATGGTCGTTTCAGGTTTATTTTATTTTGTTTTATTTTATTTCTTTTATTTTATTTATTTATTATTATTTATATTATTGTTATTATTATTATTATTTATTATTATTATTATTATTATATATTATATTATTTTATCATTTTTATATATTCTTAGGCCGATTTTTTGGGTAAAGAAGTCTACGGGGCAAGTTTCCGCATTTCACTATCCAAATGTATAAATCAGTCGTGTATTGAACTTTTTCTCTCTCTCTTCTCTTTCTCTGTTCTCTCTCTCTCTCTCTCTCTCTCTCTCTCTCTCTCTCTCTCTCTCTCTCTCTCTCTCACTCAACTGACTCTATCTCTCTTTTTCTGTCTCTCTCTCTCTCTCTCTCTGTCTCTCTCTCTCTGTCTCTCTCTCTCTCTCTCTCTCTCTCTCTCTCTCTCTCTCTCTCTCTCTCTCTCTCTCTCTCTCTCTCTCTCACCCTCTTAATCACATGAAAATCAATGATCACATAACAGACCAACTTCAAATTAGCTACCTTGGACCATAATGTCTCATATAACGCTAAGGTAAACAAAAGGACATAAACTACAACCAGAAAGTCTTAAAATAGACCATGCAAACAAAAACATTCCAAAGAATCAACTTTTTTTCGCTCCCGTTTGGAGTACGATCATTTTGGCAACGTCCCCCCTAAAAAAAAATAATTTCTGCCATAAATACAGCACTTAGAACAGAGACATTTTGGCAACGTCCCCCCTAAAAAAAATAATTTCTGCCATAAATACAGCACTTAGAACATAGAAACTCCTTAAAAGAAACGGTAATCCCACAAACAACAAACAAAAAAAAACAACAAAAACAAAACAAAAAAAAAACACCTAAAAAATACGAGTCCCCCCCTTTAAAACAACCCCCAAAGTCCACGAAGAAAAGTCAACACAGAAACACGTTTAGGACATGTCTCACAGAAAACGGGAACGCCGCCCCCAGCCTACCTCCGACCGAACGCTGCCTTACCTCAGGGGAAGTGTGGCTTGGCTACGAGAGCCTCTGTGAACGTCTGTGAGTGACCTGGCGCGGGGCTGCTGGGTGTCCCTGGGCGTCCGCGTGTCCTCGAAGGTCAGGTCACCGCGGCTCAGGCGGGAGGACTCGTCGGCAGCCTCCGCCCGGCGCTCTAGGGAATGGTGTCTGAAGGAGATAAAGGGCAGGAGGTGATTGATGTTAGGGTGTGTCGTGAGCTTTATCTTGCTTTATAAAATAAATAAGATGGAAATAATGATGATGAAAATAATGTTAATATAATAACAGAATAATACAGTCAAATGTTAAAAATAATAATGATGACGGTGATAATGATGATGCTACTACTACTACTACTACTAATAATAATAATGTCATATAACAAGAAGGATGCTAATAAAAATACTACCAATGATGATAATGATAATATTAATTATAATACTAATAATGATAATATTAATAATAATAACAACAACAATACCCAAACACCACACCACCACACAACCCTCCCACCACCGTCCCCCCCAGACGAGGAGGACGACGACCCACCCTCACCCTCACCCTCACCCACCTGGCAGAATCCGTCGACGCGCTCTTCGCAGTCTGAGGGCGAGGTCGAGGAGCCTAAGTTGTGCGTGAGGAGGTTTCGGAGCCTCGTGGACACTGCCTCCCCCTCCCGCACCAGCAGGTCGAGGTCGCTGTCATGGCGGCCGACACTCCCACTCAGACGCTGCGGGAGAGAGGCGGGAGAGAGATGGCTTGAGTTCGAGGGCGAGGGGAGTCTAGGGTGAGTGGGTCTCTGTTGCTCTTTCTGGAGGGGGGGTCTGTGGTTGTTTGTTTGTTTTGTTTCGTTTTGTTTTGAGTATTTGTCTGTTTGTGTGTGTGTGTGTGTGTGTGTTGTGTCTGTGTGTGTGTGTGTGTGTGTGTGTGTGTGTGTGTGTGTGTGTGTGTGTGTGTGTGTGTGTTGTGGCTAAAACAAAAAATAAAGCAGTTATTTTCATCTTTATATCGCAGGCCTAGATAAGTAACGAACTTTCACACTATCAAAATAAGAACCAATGGGTAGAAATAGTCACATGTACTACAAAAGCGTTAGACTACCGTACTTGTAATACCATCAACCATAACATTAACTCATACAAACATACATATCCGAATCAAAATTTAACCTTAAACAAAGCACATGCAGTTAACCGTGACACGCGCACCCAAGCAAATTAATTCCCCGTATAATGAAACGCAGTATAAATATCCCCCCTCCGCCTCCTAAAAATTCAATAAAGCCAAGGCAACCATAACCACCCAAAAAAAGAACGAAAAAAAAAAAGAAAAAGAAAAAAAAAAAATAATAATCCGTTACCCTCGCGCCAACCGTCCCAGAATAGCTTTCCCGCCAAAACGTCCCGCGACAGATTAGGAAGAGCGTCGGAGTAAATTTCATTTAAATACACACAAGAGGGTGCCATTACACCTCTACGGGCAAGGGTGATTATTTCGGGCACTAAACTCGGGTTCACTTCAGCCGCAGGGTGGGGAGAGGGAAAGGCAATGATAAAGGGGGAAGAGGGAACACTGTGATAAAGGGGGAGAGAGGGCGATGGGTGATGATGGAAAGAAGGAAGATGATACGGCAAAGATTTCATTATTTTTTTTACACGTACTAAACAAGTGCTAAAATCATGAGTTTCTTAGAAACAGGTAATAAAAAAGAAAGAAAGAAAGAAAGAATAAAAAACATTGCTTAAAATTTTAATAATTAACCATTTAACTTCACAATAAAAATATTCAACTACACCACACATGGCAGAACACAATACATATGAAGCCAATAAGATTTCTATTTTTTTCTTCAAATTATGAAGAAGAGCAGAAAAAAGCCATTATACGCAAAGAAAACGAGAGCTGTAACCGCCATTTAGGCCAAGATCGGCAACATTTCCCAGAGATTTAAAAAAAATAAAGATCTAGTTTCAATTCCATTTGTTAAAGTGGATATTCTTTACTGTGACATGCTGCCTGTTTTATTTTGCTTCTAAATCTCCCCCTGTGTGCAAGGAATGGCCGGGGTTACCATCCACAGGCAGGATCGAACGCAGGTCAGCAAGATTGAAAGACCAGCACGTTATCGTTGCATTACACACCACAATTAGAATGAGGCCAAGTCTGGTTACAAGGGTTACAGCTTCATCGTTTTCTTGTCTCTGATTTCCGAGACCTCATCGTCTACGGCATTTCTCAGGTTAACGTCATTCTCTTCATATATATATATATTTTTCTCTCTCGCTTCTTTCGACTTTTTTTTCAAATTCTCGCTGGAACCGAACATGGAGGACAGAAAGAACATATACTTCGCTATTTATATGACAATGAACTAATGAGCTAATTATAAACAGAAATAAAAATACAACCATTCGATAATAGCCATTTCGATAAACGGAGATTAACTATATACCCTTATACTTGCTTATATAATGAGCATACAAAACAGCTGCTTCTTTAAGTATATCATACACATGCCCTTATCTTTCCAACCTGTATTCGCACATACTCGTTCGCCTACAGAAGATATATTCCTGTTATATCAATCCATTTTGTCAATAAATATAATAAGGTAAAAACTTCTTTCTACATCTATCTATCTATCTATCTATATCTGTGATGTGTGACATGTATCGATCTACATGGCTGCATGTTCTCTGCATACAGTATCTCACGTTATAAATCTTAACATGTGTTGAAGTTATACACAGCATATCCATATGTATGTATGCACATTTGTATGAGTGACTGCATGTGTGAGTGAGTGGATTTGTGTGCGTGTTTGTGTACGTGTGCGCGCCTGTTCATCTATTCTTTCTATAAACAATTATTATACCCACACAGCATATCCATCTATACATACACGCGTACCGTACATGAGCGTGCAAGCAAACATACACGCCGCCACACACGTCACGCTCCAGCTCCTCTCATGCACTGCCGACTGCCCGCTTGGCCTTCGCGGAAGCCCCAGTGTCGTGGCTCCCGACCTACCATCTCCTATCATGCTAACCCGGCATGTCGTGGCGTTCCTTTTGACTGCATTAATTAATAAACCGTATTCATGTTGACAAATGCAGAAAAGGTATGAATGAGAATGAATATCTCCTGTGTTGTGAAGATATTCATTCTCATTCATACCTTCCCTACATCAATTACTACTGATTACTGATTATTTTGACATTACGTTTGTCATTATTCGAAGTATCATCATCACAAGAGATGAGTGTTACTAATATTCTTGTATAAATATTAATAGAACTATTTTCACCTTCAGTCTTCCTCTTAAACCATCCTTCATATCACAATCGATAACTTTCCTACTATCAAATTATCAATTATCAACTCATTCCCCTGACAAGATTGCACACGATAAATCACCTTCCAATAATACATCATTATCAACACGACAAGCTCATTCCCTTTTTTCTCTTTTAATTAATAACTCATTGTAAAATCAACGCTCTGCAACATCAACAATGCAAACGGACAACGCTAATAAAGTCATCGTTTTCCCGTTTTCTGTCTATCTATTCATCCCTCTTTCTTCTCTGTCTATCGTCTCTCTTTCTGTCTATCTATCGTCTCTCTTTCTCTTTCTTTCTTTTTGTCTATCTATCCTCTCTGTTTCTCTTTCTTTCTTGTTCTATCATCCTCTTTTCTCTTTCTTTCTTTCTCTATCGTCTCTCTTTCTATTTCTTCTTCTGTCTATCTATCGTCTCTCTTTCTCTTTCTTCTTTTTGTTTTCTAACCTCTTCTCTCTCTCTCTCGGTTCCCCCTTCAGAACTTTCCCGATCGAAAACAAAGAAGAAAGAAATGAATATCAAGGCCAAAGCTGAAGAAAAAAGAGGAATATCCCGATCAAACTTGAAAAAAGTGACTATCGAGCCCTTCCCCCCAATATATATATACATATATATGTATATATATATATATATATCCCGACATCCCAAGCCACCGAGAATACAGAAAAGAAACAATCTTTTCCGAAGTAAAAAAAAAAACACACACACACACACCAGAACTTCAACAATAGCAAAAAAAAAAAAAAAAAAAAAAAAAAAAAAAAAAAAAAAAAAAAAAAAAAAAAAAAAAAAAAAAATACATATATCTTCATGCAGCTGTATATAGAATGAAAAAGATAAACATTTTCCAGGAAGAGAGGCGGGTTCTGGTCATGCGGGCTGCCTCGTGCAAACTGAGAGAACTGGACTTTTTATTGTAGCAAATAAACAGTCGCTGTATAAGGTATGGCAATAAATCATAATAAAAACAATAAACATGGCAATAATCAATAACAATTAAATAATAAAAATGATAATAATAATAATAATAAACAATAATAAAAATAATAATAATAATAATAATAATAATAAAATAAAAATAAAAAATAATAATAATAATAATAAAAATAATAATGCTAATGCTAAATAATAACAATAACAATAATAAACAATGATAACAATAATCATCATCATAAAAATAATAAAGAAAATAACAACAAAAACAATTATGATAACAATGATTACAAAGACATCTGCCAGTCTAGCCAGTAAATGAGGAAAAAAGATGTCAAAGACAAACGAAAGAAAAAGAGAAAGAAGAAAAGTAGAAAGGAGAGGAAGAATGGATATACATAGATAGATAAAGATAGTTAAAAAGAGAGAGAGAGAGAGAGAGAGAGAGAGAGAGAGAGAGAGAGAGAGAGAGAGAGAGAGAGAGAGAGAGAGAGAGAGAGAAGAGAGAGAGAGAGAGAGAGATAGATAGATGATTTAGAGAAGAGAGAGAGGAGAGAGAGAGAGATGATAGAGAGAAAGAGAGAGAGAGAGAGAGAGATGATAGAGAGAAAGAAAGAGACAAATAGCTAGAGAGACAGAAGAACCAAAACAAAGATCGGAAAAAAATAGAGAGAAGATTCAGAGACCAAAAAAAGAAAGAAAAAAAGAGATAAGAAACGAACATGCAAAAGCAGACAAAGGAAGAAACAAAGCCGTTAAAAGAAAGAAAGAAAAAAAACAAGAATAACAAAGCAAAGAGAGAGAATGAACCCTCGCGTTTAGGAAAGGAAGTAGCAGAGAACAGTAATCCCCCTCCCCCTCCCCCCCCCTTCCCCCCATGACATATCAATACTCGGGGGACGCGGATCGAGGGGACTGAAAGGTGACTGAGGGGAGAGGCAGTGACTGAAGGGACAGACGGTGACTGAGGGGAGAGGCTGTGACTGAGGGGAGTGAAAGGTGACTGAGTGGTGACAGATGGGAGGCAGTGACTCAAGGGACAGACGTGTGAGGGAGAGGCAGTGACTGAAGGGACAGACGGTGACTGAGGGGAGAGGCAGTGACTGAAGGGACAGACGGTGACTGAGGGGACTGAAAGGTGACTGAGGGGACGGACGATTTCCAGGGCAGGAACTCGAGGTTAAAAGGGGCACTGTAGTTATAGGACATCAAGGCAATTTTGGCATTTTTCAAGGGCATCAAGGCAACCGCAATAACCACTGGAGGGCATCAAGGCAATTGTGTAACACCATGTATAAATGATCTCAAAATGTACAATTTAGCTGGTATCCTGTGCACGATGAAGATTCTACGTGCAGCGCTGTCTGGTCTTTTGCACAACTCATCCGTCTATCATCGCGCTACGAACCCTATGGATCCTATCTACCCGCCGGTCCTGGTCGCACGCCGGCAGTCCGACCTGCACCGCCATCGCATCGGCCAAAAGGGCACGGCGGCAACGTGCTGTTAGCGTCACGCCGATTCGCCGCCGTGGAAATCGTAATTCTCGGGCGTCGCGGCAATTTGAAAGGGCACGGCGGGCAATTGGCGTCGTAAATTTCCTGCCCCGGGTTTCTGGAGTGACTGAGGGGGCGGTGAGATGACTGAGGGAACGGGCGGTGACTGAGGGAACGGGCGGTGACTGAGGGACACAGGGAGAACTGAGGGACGGACGGTGACTGAGGACACAGGGAGAAACTGAGGGGACGGACGGTGACTGAGGGACACAGGAGAAACTGAGGGGACGGACGTGACTGAGGGGACACAGGGAGAAAACTGAGGGGACGGACGGTGACTGAGTGAAACTGGGGGGACGACGGTGACGTAACTGACGGGACTGAGGGGACAGGCAGGAACTATGGGGACGAACGGTGACTGAGGGAATGAATGGTGACTTAGGGAACTGACGGGGACTGAGGGGAATGAATGGTGACTTAGGTGACGACCGGTGACTCAGGTGCCGAAAGGTGACTGAGGGGAATGAATGGTGACTTAGGAAACTGACAATGGGCAGAGTGCCTTATACGGAAGGCCAGGGGGGACGTTAATGCCTTGTGATCAACGTAATCATTCCACAATACAGGTTTCATACCCGAAGAGTCGAAATTACACCTTCCATCAGAATTAAGTAACTCTGATGGCGAGAGAAGATCAAACCCTTAAATACTCATCTTGCATTATGGAATCACTTTTATTCCTAATGTTTATTTACTTTTACGTCGAGTGAAATGAGTTTTAAAACAATTCCACAGCATGATTGAAAACTAACTCGATGACACCAAAGTAAACCAATAAATAGAAAAAATACTTCCCTCCCATCTCCTTTCCTCTTCTTTTTCCTCTATCTCCTCTTTCCCAAATGATAATGATATTGATAATGATGTTGATGATGATGGCGATAAAATAATAACAAAACAAAGTACTAACAATAAGAATAACAAGGATAATAGTAATAATGTAATAATATAAAAATGATGATAAAAATAACAATAATAGTGATAATAATAATGATGATAACAATAATCAAAATAATGGTGATAATAATAATAATCACATAACGATAATAATAATAATAATAATAATAATAATAATTATAACAATAATAACAACAATAATAGTAACAATAACATTACATACAAACATTCTTCAAACTAGCCATACACGAGCATACAAACCGACACCAAAATGTAAAATGACTC
>NW_020870479.1:495866-501455 GCF_003789085.1 Penaeus vannamei | reverse complement strand
CATGGCGATTCAGTTTGGCTTCAATAGGACCGTAAGAATATCCTCGGAATTTCGGTCGCGAGCCTACAGTACGTTATTTTTTCGTATGTATTTTTTACCTTTTACATATATTTTTTTCACATAATTTCTCTTTATCTGTCTATTTATGTATCTACCAGTCTACCTATATATCTACCTAACTACCTCACTATCTGTCAATCTATCTACCTACCTTTTCATTTACCTACATAATTATCAATCTATCTAAACATATATCCATCTACCTCCCAATCTCTCTCTATCCATCTCTTCCCATCCAATCTCCTCTATCCATCTCTTCCCTCCCTCCAATCCTACCACGTACCTACCAATTCCTATCTCTCTCTCTCTCTACCCATCTCCCTTACCCACATCCTCCCTCTCACCACGCGGGCACACCCACTCACACCGCCACACCCTCCCGCCACCCCGTGCTCCGAGCAACTCCCGCCGTCTCGTCTTCCACTGAGCCCGCGAATCAGTGCGGTGTCAGGTTCGAAGTGCTCGAGACGGCGCTTCATCACGACCGACCGCTTTGTTATTCGCACCCCCAAAACCTTATTCGGACAATTGCCGACTCTATACATACGTAGAAGCTGGATTTTTTTATATCTCTTGTTTTGTTTTACCTTGTGGAGGGGGGGGGGTATTAATCAATATGATTCCTTACTTCTCTTCTTTGTTGTATCATTCATAGCACGAGTAATTGATGAAAAGCAGCAACAGAAATCACGATAATAAAAAGGTAATAAAAACTACAGTAATAAAAAGCCTATAAAATTACAATAAAAATGCAATAAAATAATAACAATGACAAAGTAATAAAAATGAAAAAAAATCACAAAATAAAAGATAACAAAAAAAACAATAAAAATGTAAAAAAAAAAATAACAAAAAAAAAGGCAACGATAATCACAAAAACAACAAACAATAAAAACAACAACGAAAAAAACGCAAAAAATAACAATAAACCCACACATAAACCTCCATTAATATTCCTATCATCCACAACATGCTACAAACATCACGATCCCAACGAAAAACCTCACTTCGCTACCGACTCGTCCGACGAAGCCAGCGTGACGTCACAGACCCACACCAAAGCAAGGCCGAAAAAGCGTCCGTTTTTTCCCTCGACCCAAAACGGCGAAGCGGGTTATCCGGTTGAGCGAGACTTTCGAACCCGAACCCGCCGGCCGCCCATCCATAAGGGAGCAGGGAGGACACGAGGGAGAGAGAGGAGGGGGGGGGGAAGGGAGGTTTACCCCTTCGTCGAAAAAAAATGGAATAGAACATAAAACGAAGACAAGATCATAAGCCCTAAGGCCGTGTCACACTAGCACTTTTTCCGTCAATTTTTTGACAATTTTATTTAACATAAATACAAACATTCTCGAATAAGGCTCTTGATTTGACTATGCTTGGCTGAAAAAAAATGTTGACGGAAAGGTTTTCAGACGGAAACGATCATTATCACCTGACTGGAGAATCGACAGTTCTCTCAAAAATGGACAAAATAAAAAAAAAAAAATATAAAAAAATTACGGAAAAAGTGCTAGTGTGACGGCACCTTTAAGGTCAACAAATTACGACAAATACTCTAACTGGCAACGAAAGAACTGCCGAAAACCACCATACTACCCAATTCCGTTATTAGTGCTAATAAGCCTTCCTATCAGACTAATTACCAGTACTTATCACCTCTCTACATCGTTAAGTAATGTATATTACTTACAAGTCATGTATGTTACTTACAATTATCCATGCGCCGATAATGCCATAGCACTTATTGGATTATTACGCCAGATAAAGATATTTCAAACTTTAGTCTTTTTTTTTGTGTCTTTAAGTAATATGTAATTTTGCACAAAGCAGAAAAAATGGAATAGTGAAGAGCAATTTTGTAAAGAAGAAGAAACAAAGAAGAAAGAAACTGAAGAAGTTGAAGAAGAAAAAGAATAATAATAAGACGAAACAGAATAATAATAACAAGAATAAGAAGAAACAGAATAAGAATAAGAAGGAGGAGGGGGGAAGAAGAAGAGAACAGAGAAAAGAAGAGAAACAGAGAAAAAGAAGAAAAAAAACAGAAAAAGAAGAAACAGAAATAGAAGAAATAAAAAGAAGATAAAGAAAAGAAGCAGAAGACACAGAAGACCCCCCCACCCCACCCCAACAACACACGAAATATACCTAACTTTGCCCCCATTGCACTCGTCTGATCTCGAACAAACACTCGTCCCCTCACACTTTCCCCTCTCTCCTCCCCTCCCTAACACTCTCACCTTCCACTCTCTCCCCCTTCATACTTTCCCCTTCCCCCCTCTCTCGCCTCCCCTCCCCTCAACTTCCCCCTTCCTGCTCCCCTCTCCCCCTCCCCTTCCCCTCACCTCCCCCCTCTCCCCTCACACCCACCTATCACCCCTCCCCACTCCCCTCCGCTCACCTATTCCTCCCCTCCTCTTCCCTCACACATCCCCTCACACTATCCCATCTCCCCCTCCTTGCCCCCCTCAACACTCCCCTTCCCCCTCTCTCCCTATCTCCCCCTCCCCCCTCTCACTCCCCTCCCTCAACACCTCCCCTCCCTCACCTTCCCCTCCCCCTCTCTCCTCCACCCACTCCCCTCCCTCCCATTTCCCCTCGCAAACAGGTCATTCCGTAATTACCCTCTTATCGCTCCGATCACGATGACATCATCAAAGACCATTACTCCAACAGTGACATGACAGCATGACAGCTATAGGAGGGCTTCTTGAGTCATAAGAAAAAAAAAAAAAACGAATAAAGACATGACAGGTGATTTCTTGAGTCGTGGCGGAGTAAGGAAACGGCGAAATAAAAATTGGACCAGAGAAAAGGAACGATAAGTTTGTGGATAGGATAAAAATAAAAAAAGGAAGGAACGATAAATTTGTGGATAGATAGAAGTTAGACACAGAGGAAGGAACGATAAATTTGTGGATAGATAGAAGTTAGGAAGGAACGATAAATTTGTGGATAGATAAAAAATGGACACAGAGGAAGGAACGATAAATTTGTGGATAGATAGAGTTAGGACACAGAGGAAGGAACGATAGATTTTGGATAGATAAAAATTAAGACACACAGGAAGGAACGATAAATTTGTGGATAGATAAAAATGGCACAGAGGAAGGAACGATAAAATTTGTGTATGATAAAAAGTTGGAAACAGGAAGGAACGCTAATTTGTGAATAGATAAAATAAAAAAAAAAAAGGAAGGAACGCTATATATGTGGATAGATAAACAAGGATAAGGAGAGAACGAGAGAGCTTGTGCCAAAGAAGAACCAAGAAGAGGAAGAGAAAAAAAAAAGAATAAGAGAAATTGACGACTAAGAACCTACGCGGAAGAGACAATGAGACGCCAAAGAAACGAAAGACAAGAGATAATGCAAAGAGAGAGAGAGAGAGAGCTATTGGCGCCAAAAGAACGAGCTTGAAGAGGCATAAGAGAACCATAAACAATAATGGCGCTCAAATGATCAAGACCAGATAAAGGGACGAGAAATATTGGCGCAAAAAAAAGAAAGAAAAAAAAAAAGATCGCTGAGACAGAGGGAAGAGAAAAATTGGCGCCAAAAATAATCGCTAAAACAGGGACAAAGATATGGCGCCAAAAACGATCGCTGGGAGAAAGGGATGAGAAAAAATGGCGCCAAAAATGACCGTTAAAACAGGGACGTGAGAAATTGGCGCCAAAAAACGATTCGCTGAGACAAAGGCACGAGAAAAATTGGCGCCAAGAACGATTGGAACACGAAAGGACGAAAATGGCGGCAAAAGCTAAGACACAAGGAATCGAGAGAAGACGCCAAAATACGAGAACGAAGAAACAAAAAACACGAGAGAAAATGGCGCCAAAAAGCGATCGCGAAGAGACAATAGGAACAAGAAACTAAATTTCGCCAACCTACGAGAACGGGAAGACACGAAAGAAAATAAGAGAAATCGGTCACCCACAAAGAAAAACCCAAAAAAAAAAAAGAGAGAGATGAGAGAGAAAAAAAAAAAATATGTCACCACTAAAAGAAGAAAGATAAAAAATTCGATCACCACCAAAATAAGAGACCCCAAAACACCAAAAAATAAAAAAAAAAAAAAAAAAATCGGTTCCCCCCCCCCCCAAAAAAAAAAAAATAAGAGACCCCAAAAACACCAAAAAAAAAAAAAAAAAAAAAAAAAAAAAAAAAAAAGATCACCACCAAAATATCGACCCCCCCCCCCAAAAAAAAAAAAAAAAAAATCACCACCTCCCCCGGGCGCAGCGAAAGCCCCAAAAGGAACGCCACGTGATTGGCTGTTGTTCCTGCCTTCTCATTATCAGCTTGGAACAAAAGTCGCGTGCGGGATGTACGGCGTTCAGCGATTCCTTGGCTCATTTCACATTACCATTACCATTTTTTGGGTTCGTAGCGCGAGGGTGGGAATGTCGTTTAAGGTGTGGGAGTGGGGAAGGAATAGGATGGGGAGGGTGGGGGAAGATGAATGGAGAGATGGAGGATGGGGAGGGGTGGGTGGGTAGGATGGGAGTGGGGTGGTGGGGAGGGTGGGGGAAAAAGGGGGAGATGGGGAGGGTAGGATGGGAAAGGAATGAAGGTAGGGGGATGGGAGATAGGATGGGGAGGGTGGGTGTAGGATAGGAATGGGGAGGTTGGGATGGGTAGATGGGGGATGGAGGAGGGTAGGGTAGGATGGGGAGATGGGGAAGGGTAAGATGGGTTAAATTGGGAATGGGGGTAGGATGGGGAGGGTGGAGGTAGGATGGGGATTTGGGAAGCGTAGGATGGGTCAGATGGGGAAATGACAGGGTAGAATGAGGGAAAATAAAAGAAGCGAAAAAAAACAAGACAAGGAGATGGAAGAAAATTGGAGATCGCAGAATCAGGAAAATAGATAGAACAGGACAGGTTAGGGGAAAGGAAATCATCCAAAAAGGAACCCACTCTTCGCCAACAAAAAAGACCGACCCCCCCCCCCCCGGATTAACCCCGACCCGACTCGACTCGAATTTATGGATAATCTTCTCAAACCGGACAATAATGTAATGGAATTTCGCATATCAACTGCCTTTTAAATCCGAAGAGTAAACCTTTACAAAAATAGCAACGTCGGCAACCGTCCAGGGAGAGAGATCGCACGTGCATAATTGTATGCAAATCGGACAATTTCGCATTCGGCAACCCTGCAGGCCACGCCACAGCTGTACGCATGCAAAACCCTTTTTCAAGAAGACTTAAAACTTTCATATTTTATAACAATGGACGCAAAACCAAGAAAGAGAAAGAGAGAGAGAGGGGGGGAAGGGAAGGGGGGAGGAAGAGGAAGGGAGGAGGGAAGGGAGAGGGAGGGAGGGAGAGGGAAAGGAGAGGAAGAAAGGGGGAGGGAGGGAGGGAGGGAGAGGAGAGGGGAGAGGAGGGAGGGAGGAGGAGGGGAGAGAGAGAGAAGAGAGAGAGGAGAGAGAGGAGAGAGAGAGAGAGAGAGAGAGAGAGAAGAGAGAGAGAGAGAGAGAGAGAGAGAGAGAGAGAGAGAGAGAGAGAGAGAGAGAG
>NW_020870479.1:488366-493366 GCF_003789085.1 Penaeus vannamei | reverse complement strand
CACTGGCATCGAGCTGACAGCCACGGGCACGGAGGCACTGGAAGGGGTTCCACGCTGCCAGTTCTGGAACGGCACTGTGCCAGGGACGTGCGCCGCGTGGCAGAGCAGGCACTCTTATTTTTTCCTTCCGCCGGGACAGAACCTCGCACGAGAACCACAGAACCTCGCACCCCAGAACCTCGCACGAGAACCCCAGAACCTCGAGAACCCCAGAACCTCGCCCGAGAACCACCGACAGGAGCGGAGTGTCCCCGACAGCCGAACCGCAGCGGAAGGGGGAGAGCGTTCCGTGCGACGCCACCCGACGGACTGGTAAGTGACGGGTCGCCCGCCCCTCCCACCCTCCTTATCGCCGCTCTTATCTCCCTCCTCGCCACCCTCGCTTCGTGTCGAGGGGCGTCGTTAGCGATCGAGGAGGGGAAGCGGCAGATAATGGGGGTCCCCTGGGGCGGAAAAGCGGGCCAGGGGGCGTGTTTGGGGGGGAGAAGCTAGTTATTAGACAGCGTTATAAATAGTATATGGAAAGTACCATTACTAAAGCGGGCCTCGCTACTAAGGGCAGGGGAGGGAGGCTATTTTCATGGCGTTATCAATCTAGTGTTTTGGCGGCCGTTTCGCGCGCTCGTTTGCACCTATTTCGCGCCGCCTAAATGACGGGTCCTGCCTGGCCGGGCCTCAGTCGCCCTCGGCACGCCCGCCAGTCTGCCACGAGTCCGCTGCGCTCGTCGTTCGGCCGCTTGCAATTGTGTATGCACGGACGGCCACTTGCACGAACGACACTTGCACGGACGACCACTTACACGAACGACAACGGATATATCTAGATCGACAGAGGGGCAGAGGCACATGCACATATTCAAATGTGAATGCATACTAAAAAAAATTGTGAACACACACACACACACACACACAAACACCTATGCAAAATCACATACACAAGCACCTATATACACTGCTCCCACCATAACATGTCCCCCACACGTCTAGCTGCCTTCCAACCCACAAACAACAACACATCATCCAGCACCAAAAAAAAAAAGAAAAAAAAAACATCATTCCTGCACACTTCCTCCGACCTGAATCCCCCGCCAGCATACACGAAATAACAACCCCATCAACAACATTCGTAATAACCCTCCAATTCATCAAATGAACCCCTCCTCGACCACCAACTTAATTACCCAACTCAATTCATTACCGTCCTGCTCATTCGCCAGCGTTAATGAGCACGTTAAAACCCAGCAGTGATCAGCTGGTCATGCACAACGAGCCGATGCACCGACCACCAAGCAGTGCCAGGCAGGTGGCACTCTTAATCCGACGCCGCACTGGGCCCCACACGATCACATGTTACTCAGGTCAGTTCTGGCGACCGAGCTTTTATATATCAGCTCCATTAAACACATTAATCCAATTAAGAAGCAGGGGCATCACGGACGGCATTGTTACATCGAAACTCTACTGATTTCGAAACTAAATATGCATTTTTAAGCATTCCTGCGTGTCATATGTAGCTTCTTTCAAAATTATATATGCATTTTTTAAGCATTCTTGTCGTATCATGTGCAGATTATTTCAAAAGTAAATATACACTTTAATCATTCCTGCGTATTATATTGCATCTTATTTCAAGGCCAAACATACACATAAGCATTCCCTGCGTATCATGTGTAATTCAACATACATAGTGCCCGTCTTTTAAAAGGACTAAGAATGGCGCTAATGAAATTGAACATATAATAGTACTCATCTTTTAAAAGGACCAAGAATGGCACTATAAAAAGATAAACAAATAAAAAATCTTAGGACAAAAACCCTCCCAGAGCAGCACTGCAGGCCGGGACACGTCATCCCCGCCCGCGTGTCTGTGGGCTTCTACGGCGGAGATGTTCCTGTGGCTTCCGTCTCGTGCACATTAGCCCGAGGCCGCCCTGATCACGAGCCCCTCTGAGGCCGAGTCACGACGCGCTGGGCGGCCTCCTCGCTGGGGCAATTTTCTCGAAACTTACGCGGCACTTTGCGATTCGGACGAAAATTATGGTAATGTCCATAACACGCGATTATCTGAACGCCCTGGCACGTGATCACCCATTTCCTTCACACAAACCAGGGCAGTCACCACTTCCACTTCACATCACAAGCAAGAGCGACTCCTTGCCAGGCACATCACTAAGTGCCGCACGACGATGCTCGAAACTTCACTTCCCGCACATCAGGATCATCACGAAGCACAGCACGTATCACAGGGGATGCGGCGCGAGTCCTCCCTTCGCAGGACACGCGAATTTTCACTAAATCCCCGGCACGTCACGACGGGTCGCAGGCCGTGCACGTGTCCCTGCCAGAAAGAGGACGTGCACGGCGGTCGCAGGACGGGAGGACGCGGCGAGGGCACCCGGCGGAGGCCCTGGCGGAGGCCCAGGCGGAGGGCGGCCGTGGCGTGGCCCCGCTGCACCACACACCCACCTGGGGCCAGTCCTGGAGCGAACCATCTGAGAGAGACGACCACGCACACGCTGCAACCTCGCTCGCGCGCTTTTATCAATGCCTTTCGCTCACCTTGCCCTCGCCTCCCGCAGGGCGCATGCGTCGCCCTCGGCCCGTCTACTACGTACGAGCGGGCGGCTCCCCAGCTCTTCGTGAATCGCGCCCGTAGGCCTAGCCCGCGTAGGCCCGCAGAGAGAGAGAGAGAGAGAGAGAGATCCCCCGGCGGAAGATAATTCACGGGCCACCACATGCTATCATACATCACCGGGGGAAAAAAAAAACTCCGCCCTGTTTCCTTCCGGGCCGACACGCGACGCCGCCTCGCCCGCTCATGTCGCCCAGGCACGGAAGGCGGGCGCGGGCCAACGACGCGGCTTCGCGGACCCACAACCGGACGGATGCGCCGGCCGAGGAGGGAGGAACTCTTGGAAGGAGACGTCGAGAGAGAGAGAGAGAGAGAGGGGGGGGGAAAGGGAGAAAGCCAAGGGGGTGGGGGGGGGGGGTAAAAGCTCCGGTCAGAGACGGAGGGTAAAAAACGTTGTCCCCCCCCCCGGAGCCTCCACCCCCCACCCCCCGGGAACGTTGCATGCGGTCCGAGCGGGGCTAAATATTGACCACTCTTTAATCTCTTGACACCGCTGGATCCCCCCGCCACCAGACGCTGGGGGGCCTAGGGGGGGGGGTCGCGGCTGGGGTCACGGACGGGGTCAAAGACAAAGGGGATTAAGGCTGGGGTCATATACGGGGATCATAGGTCATGTAGGCTTAGGGCAGTTGCTATATAAAGGAACGCTGATGAGAGACAAGACGGTTAAGAGTAAATAAAAAGCCAAAACCGAGGTCAGGATCAGCGCTGGGGTCACGGGGTCAGCAAAACGTCTCGGAGAAAGGCAGAGATCACAGACAACAGACCGACCTGAAGCGCAGACAAAGGTGGCCTGGAACGCGAAGGGTCTGTCTGAAACGCAGTCAAATGGTCGCGTTCGGGTCTTACCTTCCTGTCTGTCTGTCTATCTCCCTGTCTGTCTGTCTGTCTATCTCCCTGTCTGTCTGTCTGTCTATCTCCCTGTCTGTCTATCTATCTCCCTGTCTGTCTGTCTATCTCCCTGTCTGTCTGTCTGTCTATCTCCCTGTCTGTCTGTCTGTCTGTCTGTCTATCTCCCTGTCTGTGTCTGTCTGTCTATCTCCCTGTCTGTCTGTCTGTCCTGTCTGTCTATCTATCTCCCTGTCTGTCTGTCTATCTCCCTGTCTGTCTGTCTATGTCTGTCTATCTCCCTGTCTGTCTGTCTGTCTATCTCCCTGTCTGTCTGTCTGTCTATCTCCCTGTCTGTCTGTCTGTGTCTATCTCTCTCCCTGTCTGTCTGTCTATCTATCTCCCTGTCTGTCTGTCTATATATATCTCCCTCTCTGTCTGTCTATCTATATACCAATCTATCTTTCTATCTACACACAGACAAACACAGACATACAGATACAGACACACACAGACACACAGACACATACAGACACACACACACTTCTAGCAAGGTCAAAGCTTACCGACTCCCCCCTCTTCCCCAAAAAATAAAAGACAAATATATTTTTTCCTTACAAAAGAGAGAGAGAGAGAGAGAGAGAGAGAAGAGAAAGAGAAAGAGAAAGAGAGAAAGAGAAAGAGAGAAAGAGAAAGAGAAAGAGAGAAAAAAAAGAAGGCGAAAACGAAAGCGAAAGCGAAAACGAGACAGAGACAGAGAAAGAGAAAGAATAAAACAAAGAAAAACAAAACAACAAATCCACACCGCTCACCGAAAACAACAACCCCCCCCCCAATCCACCTCCACCTCCCCCCCCCCCCAAAAAAAAACACCCCCAAAAAAAACCAAAACACCAAAAAACCAAAAAAAAAAAAATCAAAGAAAAAAGCCCACACCAAGACAAGGGCCACAGCCACCGCGATCGATAGCCAAGACAAGGGCTCACGGAAGGTCAAGACAAGTGATGACAAGCGGAGAAAGAGAGAGAAGAACGAGAAGCCAGAAGATCGTAGATGAGAATCAGAGATAAGGAGAGGGGAAGGGGGGAAGGTATAGGGGGGTGGGGTGGGGTAAAGGTGAAGGGTAGGGAAGGAAGGGAAAGGGAAGGGGGGTGGTAGGGTGAGGGGGGAAGGGAAGGGGGGGAGGATGAGGAGGGAAAGGGAAGGAAGAGATAGGGGAAAGGATGGGGATAAGGGGGGAGGGGAGAAGGGGGAAGTGGTAGGGGATGGGGGTGAGGGGAAGGGGATGGGGGAGGGAGGAAAAGGGGACAGGGATAAGGGGAAGGGAGTGGGTACGTGGATATAGGCACGGGATAAGGGGAAGGGAATGGGACGTGGATAAGGGAAGGGATGGGAGGAAAAGGGGGTAGGGACAGTGATAAGGGGAGGGGAGGGGAGGGATAGGATGGGAGGGAACGGGACAGGAGATGGGGAGGCGGTGGGGATGAAAAAGGGGGGGGAGGGAGAGGGGCACAGCGGATAGGGAGGGAGACGGGGTAAG
>NW_020870479.1:478366-483366 GCF_003789085.1 Penaeus vannamei | reverse complement strand
AAAATTAGGAAGAGAAAAGAAAAGAAAAAAAAAGAAAAACAGACAAAGCATCCGGCACACAACACAACACAGATTACATTACGACCCGTTTAAAAAAAATATTATATCCCTCCATCGATCATCACTCTATTCCGCTCTTCAATCTATTCCCTCTCTATCTCTCTCTCTTCCTTTTTTTTTCTTTTTTCTTTCATTCCCCTCTCTCTCTCCTTTCTCTGTCTATTCCGCTCTTCAACCTGCGATCGACGGGCCAAACCCACTATGCAGTATTGAGGAAGCAAGTTGCATCTCGCCTTCCACACAGACCCCCCTTTGTCCTCCCACCCCCTCCCCCTTGGCCCTACCACCTCCTACCCCCATCCCCTGCCCTGGCCCCTTCCATCCCCACCGTCTTGACCCTACCCACCCCCTACCCCAACCCCCCCCTTGACCTTGCCACCTCCTACCCCATTCCTGCCCCTGGTCCCTTCCAACCCCTCCCCCTTGACCCTCCACCACCCCCCCAACCCCCCCCTTGACCCTCCCACCCCCTACCTCCATCCCATCCCCTTGACCAACCCACCACCTACCAAAATAACCCCCTGATCCCTTTCCACCCAATCCCCAATTCCCACCTCCTACCCCCTCGTCCCTCCCCCTACCCTTGTCCCCCTATCCCTGCCCCTGGACCCTTCCACCCCTCCCGCTACCCCTTGCGTCCTTCTTCCACCCCCCATCCCACCCCCTGCCCCTGGACCTTCCACCCCACCCCTCACCCCTCCCCGGACCGGCCATGTGAATAATTCAAGACTCAGGAATGACATCATCGCGCTGCCGGGATAGCATCGATAGCATAATCATAACACAACACCGTTGGATTCCTTGGCTATTCCGCTCTCCCTCGGCACCCTTTTGCCCCTTTTCTCCCTGGCACCCGTTTCCTTTTCCTTTCTCCCTGGCACCCTTTCCCTATCTCTCTCTTCGCCTTGGCACCCTTCACCTTCTTCCTGGCACCTTTTTCCTTATCCCTGGCACTCTTTCCCTATCTCTCTCTTCGCCTTGGCACCCTTCCACTTTTCCTTCTCCTCCTGGGCAACCCTTTCCTATCTTTCTCTTCTCCTGGCACCCTTTCCTATCTCTCTCTTCTCCTTGGAACCTTTCGCCTATCTCTTCTTCTCCCTGACACCTTTTTTCATTCTCCCTTGGCCCTCGTTTCCTTTTCTATCTCCTTGGCACCCTTTCCTTGTCTCTCTTCTCCATGACACCTTTTTCCTTCTCACTGGCACCCTTTCCCTTTTCCTTTTCACTGGCACCCTTTTCCGTTCTCTCTGACACCCTTTCCCTATCTTTCTCTTCTCCTTGGCACCCTTCCCTTCTCCCTGGCACCTATCCCCTTCTCCCTGACACCATTTTCCTTTCCCTGGCACCCTTTTCCCTTCTCCCAGGCACACTTCCCCTCTCCCTGGCATCCCGGGTCTCCCCGTGCCACGTTTTTCTCTCAATCGCTCGCGTGGTCTTGTCTTCCTGCTGTTCGCCTATTTTCTCTTTCTTTCTTTTGCTATTCTCTTTTTTGTCTCTCTCTACTACTCTCCCTCTCTCTTTCTTCCTTTCTTTCTTTTTTCTTTCATTCTCCCCCCCCCCCTCTCTCTCTCTCTCTCTCTCTCTCTCTCTCTCTCTCTCTCTCTCTCTCTCTCTCTCTCTCTCCCTCTCTCTCTCTCTCTCTCTCTCTCTCCTCTCTCTCTCTCTCTCCTCTCTCTCTCTCTCTCTCTCTCCCTCTCTCTCTCTCTATCTCTCTCTCTCTCTCTCTCTCTCTCTCTCTCTCTCTCTCTCTCTCTCTCTCTCTCTCTCTCTCTCTCTCTCTCTCCCTTCCCTCCCTCCCTCCCCTCCCTTCCCCTCCCTCCCTCCCTCCCTCTCCTCTCTCACTTTCCACTCCTCCTCTCACTCTTTTTCTTCCTCCCCCACTCCTTCCCTCCCTCCCTTCCCCTCCCCTCCCTCCCTCCCTTAACCTCTCTCCTCCTCCCTTCCCCTCCCTCCTCCTTCCTTCCCTTCCTCCCTCCCCTCCTCCTTCCCTCCTTTCCCCCTCCCCTCCCTCCCTCCTCCCTCACCCACAACCCAACATCCCCACACAAGCACCGGACAGCGAGGCCTGCCTCCCCATAACGGCCACGCGGCGCACTGGGTCCACAATCCCTGGAGCATCCGGGATGAGCGAGGCCTCGGGCAAATGTCATGCGCGCTGTTGCCACGTCTCCGTCATGCATTCCGTTGCCACGTCTCCGCCATGCGTTCCGAACGAGAGGGCAACCGACGCCAAGGGAACCGAAAATAAAAATGAAATAAAAAAAAAACATGAATAACAAAAGGGGAATTCCTCTCCCTTCCCTCCTGCATGGTATCTTATTTCCCCCCTATTTATTTTCTTCCCTATTTCCCCTATATATTTCCTTTCCCCTTCCCATTTATTTCCCTTCCCTATTTCCCCCCTGTATTTCCCTTCCCATTTCCCATTTATTTTCCCTTCCCTATTACTGTATTTCCCTTCCCTATTCCTCCTTTTATTTCCCTTCCCTATTTTCCCCTTTACTTCCCTTCCCTATTTCTCCATTTATTTCCCTTCCCTATTTTCCCCCATTTCCCTTCCCTTTTTCTCCCCCTTTATTTTCCTTTCCCTACTTTCCCCCACTATTTCCCCTTCCTCATCCCCCATCTATTTCAACCCCAATTATTTCCCTTCCAATTTCCCCCCCACTTATTTCCCTTCCCTTTTTCCCTATCCCCCCCATTTACCCCCCCCCCCCGCCCCTTCCCACGTTGCAACAAAACGAGCGAACCGACGGGGGTTGCTCGCGCACGAAATCCCGAGAGAAGCCCCCGCCACGACCCCGGGGGCGCCACGCCTCTCCCCCATCACGCGACGGGTGCTCTCTCGACGGCGGGGGGAAATAACGCGCCTTTCCTTTGGCCTGTCAGAGGGAGAGAGGGAGAGGGAGTGGGAGGGATGGTGGAGGGAGAGGGAGGGGGGAGGGAGTGGAGGGAGAGGGAAAGGGAGAGAGGGAAAGTGAGAGGGAGAGGGAGTGGAGGAAGAGGAGTGGGAGGAGAGGGAGAAGGAGTGAGGGAGAGGGAGTAGAGAGAGAGCAGAGGGAGAGGGAGTGGGAGAGAGGGAGAGTGAGAGGGAGTGGGAGAGGGAGAGGTAGAAGCAGAGGAGAGGGGGGGAGCCGGGGAGGGGGCAGAGGTCAAAATATCTGTCCTGTAAGCTGTCTAGGATAAATCCTTCTTTTTTTTTCTCTTTTTTCGTTTTTCGTTTCATCATTCTTCTCTCTATGTTTGTCAGTCTCTCTCCTTCCTCTCCTCTCTCTCTCTCTCTCTCTTCTCTCTCTCGTCTCACTCTTCTCTCTCTCTCTCTCTCTCCTCTCTCTCTCTCTCTCTCTCTTCTCTCTCTCTCTCTCTCTCTCTCTCTTATCGATTTTGAAACATCCGCGATCCAAGCTGTCTCAGCGTCGGATAATTTTTTCCTTCTTTTTCGAGCCTAAATACAAGATCCCCCCCCCAGAAAAAAAAACAAATAAATAAAATACACACAAAAAAATCCACAGCAATCCACACGAAGAAACAACGGCCCCCCTCAAAAAAACAATAATAATATATAAATAAAATAAATAAAATAAACAAATAAAAAAAAAATCCACAACAAAATCCACACGAAGTCCAACCCTTTACCCTAAAACAAGGAGGACACGCCCATTCACGCCCCCTCCAAGCAGACCCGGATAATGATTACGCAAGAAGGAAACGAGACGATGGATAATAAAACACAACACACGAGCACAAGGCGTCCCGTGTGAGGGTGGCGCGCAGGGTGGGGGTGGAAGAGGGGGAAGGGAGGGTGAGGGTGGGGGAGAGGGTGAGGGGAGGTGGGGGAGAGGGGGATGAGGAGGGAGGTGGGGGAGGGAGGGGAGGGTGGAGAGGGTGGGAGGGTGAGGGAGGGTGAGGGAGGGTGGGGGAGAGGGGGAGAGAGGGTAAGGGAGGTGGGAGAGAGAGGTAGGGGAGAGGGTGAGGGAGGTGGGGGGAGAGAGGGTGAGGGAGTGGGGGAGAGGGTGAGGGAGGTGGGGGAAGGGAGAAAGGGGAAGAGAGGGAAGAGGGAGAGGAGATGAGGGTGAGGAGGTGGAGGGAGAGGGGGTGAGGGTGGGGGTTGAAGGAGATGAGGGAGGTGAGGGTGGGAAGGGTGGGGGAGAGGGGGTGAGGGAGGTAGGGCAGAGAGGTGGGAGAAGAGAGAGTGAGGGGGTGGGGGAGAAGGATGCCGGACGGGGAGGAGGGGGCGATCCACGACGGACGATGATTAGGATGCGTCCTGCTCGGAGTCGCTTGTTATTCGTATGTCTTTGGGTGTTCTATCGAGACGTGGATCCTCCCCCACTCCGAGCCTCCTCCTCCTCCTCCTCTTCTCCTTCTCCTTCTTCTTCTTCTCCTCCTCCTCCACCTTCTTCTTCTTCTCCTCTTCCTCCTCTTTCTTCTTCTTTTTCTCTTCTCCTCTTTCTTTTTCTTCTTCTTTTTTTTTTCTTCTTCTTTTTCTTTCTTCTTCTCCTCTCCTCTTCCTACAGCCGGTACCACCCTACTCCCTCTTTTGCTACTCCTATTCCTCCCTGCTTCTTTCTCCTCTTTCCGTTTCTTCTTCTTCCCCTCCTTCTTTCTTCCCCTGCTCCTACTACTCTGAGAAAAGAGAGAAGCACGAAAAGAAAAAACGAACATCTCTAATAAGGATTGAGGGAAGGAAGGAACAGACAGCAGAGAGAGAGAGAGAGAAGAGAGAGAGAGAGAGAGAGAGAGAGAGAGAGAGAGAGAGAGAGAGAGAGAGAGAGAGAGAGGAGAGAGAAGAGAGAGAATAGTGGAAAAAAAAAAAACGGACGATGGGGCACACCCCCATAGAGTCCTGACACCCCCCCCCCCCCCCGCGCTTCCACCACGACTTCCTTAACGCGGCGCGAGACGAACCCCCGGCCCTCCTTATCGCCGGCCAACTGACT
>NW_020870479.1:463366-468366 GCF_003789085.1 Penaeus vannamei | reverse complement strand
AGAGNTCTCACTCTCTTTACTCTCATACTCTCTCTCTATCTATCTCTAACTATCTATCTTTCTTTCTCTGTCTGCTTGTCTGTCTGTCTGTCTCCTCTTCTCTTCTCTCTCTCCTCTCACTCTCTCTCTCTCTTCTCTCTCACTCCTCTCTCTCTTTCTCTCTCTCTCTCTCTCTCTCTCTCTCTCTCTCTCTCTCTCTCTCTCTCTCTCTCTCTCTCTCACTCTCACTCTCTCTCTCACTCTCTCACTCTCACTCTCACTCTCACTCTCTCTCACTCTCACTCTCACTCTCACTCTCTCTCTCTCTCCTCTCTCTCAAAATTTCACTTTCTCTTTCACTCCCTCTCTGTTTCTGATTATCCTCCTTCCTCTCTCTCTCTCTTCCTCTCTTCAATCTTCTCTCTCTCTCCTCTCTCTCTACATCTACTTCTCAAACTCTTAAAACAAAAACAAAAAAGAAAAAAACAGACCAAATAGAAAAAAACGAAAAGCAAAAAAGAATAAGAATAAGAATAAGAAAATATATATAGACAGCAAAGGCAAGAAGACAGCGCCAAGCCGTGTCCCTCCGAGCCAGCAGAGAGAGCGAAAGGGGAGAGAGAGCAAAGGGGAAGAACACCTTAAGAATTATGTTTCCTTAACGAATCAGACAAAGTGACTCCTCTTGTTTCGTAGGCTTGGATCCCTCATCCGTCCTCGGTCAGTCCTTATCTCCCTGCTTTATCACCTTCTTGACTTCTTCCTTGCTTTCTTGCTTGTCTCTCTTGTCATTTTTCTTGTGTTTGGTTGCGTTTGTCTTTCTTTCTCTCTTTTCTCGTGTTTTTTTCGTGCTTATCTTTTTATTTTTTTCTCTGGTTATCTCTGTCTCTTTCTTTCTTTCTTTTTCTCTCTCTCTGTTTCTTTCTCTCTCTCTTTTCTTTCTATCTCTCTCTCTTTCTCCCTTCTGTGTCTCTCTCCTCTCTCTCTCTCTCTCTCTCTTTCTTTCTATCTCTCTCTCTCTTTCTCCCTCTGTGTCTCTCTCCCTCTCTCCCTCTCTTCCTCTCTCTCTCTCTCTCTCTCCTTTCAATGTTCTTGATCTTTTTTTTAATCCCTCTCGCCTTCCCCATCTTTCTTCTTCTTCTTTCTGAATTTTCTTCTCTCTCTCTCCTCCATTACCTTCGACTCACGTACCTTCCTCTCGCCTCCGTCCGTCTCTCCCCTTATTATCGTCTCGCTTTCCTCTTCCTCTTTCTCCATATTCTTCCTTCCTCTTTTATCCTTTCGATTTCCTCTCTTCTCTCCTCCGTCCTCCTATCGCCTCTCTTTCATCCTCCTTTCTTCTCCTCCGTCTTCCTCTCCTCTCTCTTCCACCCTCCTTTCCTCTTTTTCTATCTCTCCCCAACCTCTCTCTGCCCTTCATGTCTCCCCTCTTTCCTTCTCCTTACTCCTCTAATCCCATGTCTCTCCTCCCTTTCCTCCCATACTCTAGCCCTCTCCCTGTCTCGCCTCCTCCTCTCTCTGCTCCTTTCCCTTCTCCCTGTCTTGACTCCCCTCTCCTCTCCCCCGCCTCGCCTCTCCCCTCTCCCTGTCTCACCTCCCCTCCTTCCTCCTTTCCCCTCTCCCTCTCCCTATCTCCCCTCCCTTTCCTCCCATACTCTCCCCCTCCCTCCCTCGCTCGCAGATTCATCCTTAATGCTAAACAGCTGAGGGGAAAAAGGGGTTATCTATCTCCTTGTCTGAATAAAGGAATGATACACTAATATTCTTTTAAATATCTAGTTCAGCATCTCTATGTTCATGTGTCTCTGGATATGATACAAACACATGGGCGATTTCTTGTATTAATGTCTGGTCTTGCGGGGTATAATAAACATATTGATTTTTCTCGTATAATGTGTATGTATAATGGTTTGTGTTTAAGTGTTTAGATGTTAGTATAAACTATTTTAAATGTATGTATAGAGGATTGTGTGTAAGTGTTTAGATGTTAGCATAAACTATTTTAAATGTATGTATGGAGGTTTGTGTTTAAGTGTTTATATGTTAGCATAAACTATTTTAAATGTATGTATGGAAGTTTGTGTTTAAGTGTTTAGATGTTAGCATAAACTATTTTGAATGTATGTATGATGGTTTGTGTTTAAGTGTTTAGATGTTAGCATAAACTATTTAAAAATGTATGTATGATGTGTTTGTGTTTAAGTGTTTAGATGTTAGCATAAACTATTTTAAATGTATGTATGGAGGTTTGTGTTTAAGTGTTTAGATGTTAGCATAAACTATCTTAAATGTATGTATGATGGTTTGTGTTTAAGTGTTTAGATGTTAGCATAAACTATTTAAAAATGTATGTATGATGTGTTTGTGTTTAAGTGTTTAGATGTTAGCATAAACTATTTTAAATGTATGTATGGAGGTTTGTGTTTAAGTGTTTAGATGTTAGCATAAACTATCTTAAATGTATGTATGATGGTTTGTGTTTAAGTGTTTTGATGTTAGCATAAACTATTTTGAATCTTGGTGGTTAGAGCCCGTAAAGGACACTTGGTCACGAAAGGGTTAAACTGTTTATATATAGTTTTTCTTTTTTTAAAATTGTCTTTGATATTGTGTCTGTCGGTTAGCTTCAGTGGTTTTGTGTTAACAGTAAATTAATGATTATGGTATTAGTAATGATAATGATAATCAAGTTTCATCAGTAACAATGATGATTGAATACTAATAGTGATAATTAAATGACAATGATTTTAATGATGAGCTAATGTCAATAACAATGATGATATTGGTTATGATATTAATGATAATAATCGAGATTACGATGGTTGTGATAATGATCATAATGATTATGGTGAAAATAATGAGAACAGCAATGATAATAACAATGGCAGTAACTACAGAAATGCAAGAATGATGATAGTGATGATAATAATGAAAAATGATTATGATGCTGACAATTAAGATAATATTGAATATAAAGACAATAGTAATAACTTATTATTATTATAATTTTCGATTTCTTCACATCAGCGGCTGAACGGAGTGGAAGAAACAAACGCAGAGAAGAAATATGGAACTGTGTCAAATAATTTGTTTGTCTGTCTCTTTCTCTCTCTCTCTCTCCCTTCCACTTCTTCCTCCTCTCTCTATTTCTCACGCGCTTTCTCTCTCTCTTTCTCTTTATATTCTCTCTCTCCCCTCCACTTCTTCCTCCTCTCTCTATTTCTCAAGCGCATTCTCTCTCTCTTTCTCTTTATTTCTATTGTTTCCATTCTCTTTCTCTCTTCCTCCATTCTTTCCTTTCTCTCTTTCTAACTTTCTCTATTTCCTGTTTGTCTTTGTCTCTTCCACGTGGCTTTTAATATCTCCTCAGCTCTCCTCTTTTCTCCCTCTTCCTCATTCTCCTCTCTTTCTTCCTCCTCTACCCTTTCTCTTCTTCGCTTTCTCTCGCTCCCTCCCTTCCTCCTCTCTTCCTCCCTTCCTCCTCTCTCTTCCTCTTCCTTTCTCCCTTCCTCCTCTCGCTCTCTCTCTTCCTCCTCTCGCTCTCTCCCTTCCTCCTTTCTTTCTCTCTTCCTCTCCCTTCCCCTTCTCTCTTTCTCTCTTCCTGTCCCTTTCTCCTATCTCTCTCCCTTCCTCCTCTCTCTCTCCCTTCCTACTCTCTCCCTCTCTCCCTTCCTCCTCTCTCTCTCTCTATCTCTCTCCCTTCCTCCTCTCTCTCTATCTCTCTCCCTACCTCCTCTCGCTCTCTCTCTTTCCCTTCCTCCTCTCGCTCCCTCTCTCTCCCCTTCCCTCCTCTCTCTCTCCCTTCCTCCTCTCTCTCTACCTCTCTCTCTCCCTTCCTCCTCCCTCTCCTTCTCCTTTCCTCTCCCTCGTCAACCTCCTTCTAAGGACTCACTCACCGTAGAAATGCAGATATACAACTTCGTTCCCTTAGCAAAAAAAAAAGGGGGGGGGGAGGGGAAGAGGGAAGAGGAGAAAAGGCAGGGAAAAGGGGTGGAGAATAGAAGAAGGAGGAGGGAAAGGGGGAAAGAGGGAGAGAGAGAGAGAAGGGAAGATGGGAAGTGGGGAAAGGGGAGGGGGAAAGGGAGTAGAGGGAAGGGGAAAGAAAGAAGAGGGGAAGAGGCAGGCAAAAGGAGGGAAAGGGGAAGAGGGAGGAGAGAAGGGAGGGGAGAGGGAGAGAGAGGGGAGAGAGAGAGGGAAAGAGGGAAGAGTGGAACAAAAAAGAAAAGAAGAGGAAGATGGAAAAGAAAAGAAGGAAGAAAGAGGGGAAGAAAGAGAAGAAAAAGGAGAAAGAGAAAAGAAGAGAGAAAGAAATGAGAAAAGATAGCGGTCAAAAAAATGAGAAAAAAGATAGAGGAAAAGAAAAGAGAGAAAAACAAAACAAAAACAAAAACAAAAAGCAAATCGGAAGAAGAACGAAAAAGGAAAAAAAAGGAAAACGAAGGGAGGGAAGGGGAAGGGGGGGAGGAGGGGGAGAAGGGGGAGGGGGGAAGAGGACAGAGGATATATATTACCATCCCCTTAAGTTCCACAGAGACGAGGATGCTGAGATGCTGCCCAGTTTCGCGCGTGAAGGATTTGCTTTCATCGGATGTACGTGACCGAAATCCCATAGAAGGATGGATGGCGCGGGATGGGAGGAGGGAGGGGGGTAGGATGGGTAGGATGGGTAGGATGGGAGGTGGAGGATGGGAGGCGGGAGGGGGAGAGGGAGGATGGGAGGAGGCGGGGAGGGGGGGTGGTTGGAGGGAGGGGGAGGATGGGAAGAGATAGGGAGGGAGAGAAAGGATAGGAAGGGAGGGGGAGTAGGATGAGGGAGAGAGGGAGGCAGAGGGAGGATGGGGAGGAGGAAGGATAAGGAGGATGGGAGAGGGGAGGGAGAGGGAGGATGGGAGGGGGAGGAGGCGGGGGGGAGGAGGATAGGAGAGGTAAGATGGAAAGGAAGATGGGAGAGGGAGGACTGGAGGGATGGGAAGGGGAGGTGCGGGAGATGGGGAGGGAGGAGAGGGAGAAGGAGAGGGAGG
>NW_020870479.1:456786-459693 GCF_003789085.1 Penaeus vannamei | reverse complement strand
CTTGCAAGCTTCTTTCTGTGGAGGGAGCCTTTGAGGGAGGGAGAGGGAGAGGGAGGAGTGAGTGAGTGAGAGTGGGGAGGAGGGAGGAGGAGGAGTGAAGGGAGAGAGGGGAAGGGGGGGAGGAGGAGAGGAGTGAGTGAGAGTGGGGGAGAGGAGGGAGGAGGAGGAGTGAGTGAGTGAGAGTGGGGGAGAGAGGGAGGAGGAGGAGTGAGTGAGTGAGAGTGGGGGAGAGGGAGGAGGAGTGAGTGAGAGAGTGGGAGAGAGGGAGGAGAGGAGTGAGAGGAGGAGTTGAGTGAGTGGAGAGTGGGGGAAGGAGGAGTGAGTGAGTAAGAGTGGGGAGTAGGGGGAGGAGTGAGTGAGTGAGAGTGGGGGAGAGAGGGAGGAGGAGGGAGTGAGTGAGTGGAGAGTGAGTGAGAGTGGGGGATAGGGAGAAGGAGTGTGTGAGTGAAGTGAGTGAGAAGAGAGGGGAGAGGGAGGAGGAGTGTGAGTGAGAGTGGGGAGAGGGAGGAGGAGGAGGAGTGATGTGAGAGTGGGGGAGAGGAGGAGGAGGAGTTGAGTGACGGAAGGTTATATATATATATATATTGAGATATTTCTCGTGTTGTGTTATATTTATATTAATAGTATATATATGTATATATATATATGATATTATATATGAATTATTATAGATATGAATTATATTTATAGTTACTTATTGAGCGTTTAATTATATGAGTGTGCGGGTATAGATCTGAGCACGGGTGATCCCCCCTATATATACTATATCAATTATTATATATATATAATCTACCATGTATTCACATATATATATATTATAGTATAGAATTTATTATAATTAATACTATTACTTTGCTAGTGTATATATATTACTATAGTATAATTATATATATACAATATACATAATTATAATTATGAACTCAGAGAATCAGTAATATGATCTTGAGCTGTAGTATACAACTTCATATTACTAATACGACATATTTGAACTATATTAGGTATGTGTTAAGGTACTATCGATAATATAGGTATTACGAATGACATGTAGATTAACTCATGTAGGTAGAGGGTCGTTTAATTCACTTATAAGGTAATAGGTAGTATTAGTTATATAGTATGCGTATATTTAGTATATATATATTAGAATATAATATATGTTGGGTAATCGCTATCCAGGCACGAGTAAATGTATGGTATTGATAGAGTATATATACTACTCTATATTATAGGTATAATATATTTAATTATATTTTTATATAGGTTAGTTATATTATACTAGTATATGAATAGTATATAATATGTATCATATGAAAGATATGAATTATAATGATATAATTGGATAATTAAGGCTATATATTATAATATTAATATAATAAGTTATTATAAGCTTAAGGTAGCTATCTATAATCACTGTATGTGGTCAGGATATCATAATCTGATATCTATATATACATATACATATTCCATATATCTAATCTATCTATCTATACTTATCTAATATCATATAAGTCAGTGTGTGTGTGTGTCGTGGTCACTACATACATGATAGTATATATACTATATGGGCACCGTGTGAGAGGCAGGTGATTGTGCGCGCATAGAAAGGAGGATACACTGGAAAAGGGTTATGGTGAATATTAGATAATATATATAGTTATAGTAACATATATATATGTGTGTGTGTGTGTGTGTGTGTTGTGTGTGTAGTGGCTCCTGTGTGTGTGTGTACTGGATATGTATTGAATAACTCTGTGTGGCGTATGTGTGTGACGTGGTGATGTCAATTAATGCTATACTGCTTAAACAAAGAAAAATCAGAAAAAAAAAATCTTATCGATATTTCACATTTACGATATTCGCGAAACGAACGGAAGAACGCGTCGTGTTGATAATAGCGGTTTTTAGTATGATAGAAAATAGTTATAGATTCGCACTTTTCAGAAGCGGGTTTGAATTGGTCATAATTGGAATTCGTTAGGCATCAAGTTGACAAAAGAATCCATTTTTTGTAATGATATTGATAGTTGATTCATTTTAGGAGAGCTCATGACCCATGTTCGAGTCATTTGTTCTTCTTAATCGTTCAGAGAGATACCCTTTTATTTGTTTAAGTTAGGCAATGTAAACACCATATTGGTGTATATATTGTTGTTGGGTAAGAGTATGTTGATGTACGTATTATTATAAACCGCTTATATACAGATGCATGAATGTAATAGTAGCTGGCGGATCATACTGGGGTATGGCAATAGAGTAAAAAAGGAAGTGAGATAGATAAGAGAAATAAAAATGGTCAGTCTTGCGGATAGATTAATCAGCTACGTAAAAAAATATAGAGACAAATGGTTCCAAACAGAGGGAGTGGGCGTCGATTAAGTAAAGTTGTATTATCAGCAAAACCGTCTGACATTGCACACATTTCTCGACAGCGCCGGCGAAACGCGTGTGCTTCCCTGCCACGGCTGGCGCACACGATCAGATATTCGCGAAATGCAGGCCCCACACGTTTAGCCGCGCGCGTGTGTGTGTGTGTGTGTTGTGTGTGTGTGTGTGTGGACCGATTCAATCTGCAAATGACACACAAGTGCATTCAAATGTACTGAATAAGAACCTCCTTTGCGAGGCTGTTTTCCCAAACTGATTTCCATCAGCGGCGTTCGGTTAAGCGGAAACTACTTTCGTTCCCCGTCTCCAGCGCATTCGGTTCTTTGCTATCCGGTTCAGCGAGCGGCCGACACGCAATAAACGAGGATTTAGATGGCGCACTCGTAGTGTTTAAATGTTTATACTTATTACCTATTGTCATGTATCTGCATGTATTTCAGTATCGGGTTCCCTGTGTATCTATTTATCCGTTTGCTCAATTCTTTAATGTTATAATCTCATTAATCGAGGGTTTGTTTAACT
>NW_020870479.1:441786-451786 GCF_003789085.1 Penaeus vannamei | reverse complement strand
TGTGTGTGTGTGTGTGTGTGTGTGTGTGCGCGCGTGTGTATCAGTATAGACATATTTACATAGACGCATATGCACGAATATCAGTTCTGTTCTTCTTCCCTCTCCATCTCTCTATTTCTACCAGTCTTTCCTTTCTTTTGCCTCTGATCCCTCCTCGCGCCATCCTTGTTACTGGTGATCAGGTCCTGCTAATCATGAGTAACGTCATTACACGCTCTGCCGCCCGCCCCGCCGCCCCACGGCCCACCTCAGGACGTCCAACAATTTCGGAAACTTTTCTTGCGCACAATCTCGATCTCGCCGACTCACCGTCTCCGACTTATCTCCTGATGAGGAAGAAGTCGGTGGAACATTAAACGAAAAGGAAATGACAAAATGAAGTGAAACGGCCCTATCTGTCTGCTGTCAAGGAACGTCTGTTCATATAGGTGTTATGTCCTTTTTTGTATTTCATATTTCGGATTAAGTATAAGGTGTATTAGTTTCGAGCCGAGGGAAAGGGCCGAGGGGACTCCCCTTAAGGTGCTGTCACACTGGCACTTTTTCCGTCAATTTTTCGACAATTCTATTTAACATAAATACAAACATTCTCGAATAGAACTTGATTTGACTTTGCTTGGCTGAAAAAGTTGACGGAAACGATCGACAAATTCGCTCAAAATGAAAAAAAACAACATCAGAAAATTGTCTAAAAATTGACGGAAAAAGTGCTAGTGTGACAGCACTTTTATGCACAGTTGCTATCTGGTTCTGCTTGCTTGTAATACAGGGATAGTGTTGAGACGGACGGCACTGTGACGAGAGAGACTGCTGTTATGAATAATGAAAAGGAAAATTAGATGGTGTTCTAATGTGTTACAAAAGATGCCTGTCTTGTGGATATATGTGTAATGTCAACATCCTCTTTGAAACATCACATATTGTTGTTCTATCAGGTTGAAGATCAGCCATCCGTACGTTTTTATGCCAAAATTATAGGAAAACTTTGGATTATTCTCTCTGTATGTTGTTAATTTCTAAAAATATGAAGATGTGATTTCCGGGACTGTGTGACGGTTAACTGGGGTTATATTATCTTGTAGATTATATTTCAAGAAATATATAAGCTTGTAACTCAGCTGTAAATACCCTTAGAAAATACCTAGAAAAACGTTTGTTAGATATTTTCAAATGTTTTCGCTCTGAATTACCCTTACATGATGAAATACGAATTCCAGTGTATCTATCATGTCTAATTATAAGAAAAAGTTGCCCCATTTGTTTTCCCTTAGTGTGTTTTATAAGACATAGAAGAGTTTTCTCTCTCTCTCTCTCTCTCTCTCTCTCTCTCTCTCTCTCTCTCTCTCTCTCTCTCTCTCTCTCTCTTCTCTCTCTCTCTCTCTCTCTCTCTCTTTCTCTCTTCTTCTCTCTCTCTCTTCTTTTCTTTTTTTTTTTTTTTTCTTTTTTTTTTTTTACTAATTCCGTCACCGCGCGAATGAGTTCAAATGCCCACAGGAATTCCACGAGGAATTTTGTCGTTTCGCACGAAAGCCTTTCTCTTTTCGCCTGAGCTTTTCGTTCCACCCAGAAGCACGGGGACGACGCAGTGCAAACGATAGCCTTGACGTCGCCTCTCTCGCTCTCGTCGCCCTCGTCGTCCAAACAGCGACGCGTGTCTCCCAAGGCTGTGTTTTACGAAGCCTCGCTGAAAATGTGGGGGGGGGGGAGAGAAAGAGAGAGAGATAGGGAGAAAGAGAGAGAGATAGGGAGAAAGAGAGAGAGAGAGAGATAGAGAGAGAGAGTGAGAGAGAGGGGGGGAGAAAGAGAGAGAGAGGGAGAAAAGAGAGAGAGGGAAGAAAGAGAGAGATAGGGAGAAAGAGAGAGATAGGGAGAAAGAGAGAGAGATGGAGAAAGAGAGAGATAGGAGAGAAGAGAGAGAGGGAGAAAGAGAGAGATAGGGAGAAAGAGAGAGAGAGGGAGAAAGAGAGAGATAGGGAGAAAGAGAGAGAGAGGGAGAAAGAGAGAGAGAGTGAGAGAGAGAGAGGGGAGAGAGGGGGGAGAAAGAGAGAGAGAGGAGAGAAAGAGAGAGAGATAGGGAGAAAAGAGAGAGAGAGAAAGAGAGAGAGAGAGAGAGAAGAGAGAGGAGGGGGAGAAAGGAGAGAGAGAGGGAGAAAGAGAGAGAGAGGAGAACTAGAAAGAGAGAGATAGGGAGAAAGAGAGAGAGGAGGGAGAAGAGAGAGAGATAGGAGAGGGAGAAAGAGAGAGATGGAGAAAGAGGAGAGAGAGAGAGGGGAGAAAGAGAGAGATAGGGAGAGAGAGAGAGGAGAGAAGAGAGAGAGAGGGAGAAAGAGAGAGATGGGAGAAAGAGAGAGAGAGGAGAAAAGAGAGAGAGAGAAAGAGGAGAGAAAGGGAGAAAGAGAGAGAGAGAGAGGGAGAAAGAGAGAGAAGGGAGAAAAGAGAGACTGGAGAAGAAGAGAGAGAGAGAGAGAGGGAGAGAGGAAAGGGAGAGAAGAGAGAGATCAGGAGAAGAGAGAAGAGGGAAAAGAGAGAGATAGGGAGAAAGGAGAGAGAGGAGAAAAGAGGAGAGATGGAGAACATTGAAGAGATCTTCGATGGAGAAGAGAGAGATAGGGAGACAAGAGAGAGTTCAGATTTGCGGAGATTTTATTAGAGACAGAGAGGTTGAGAAACGAGAGAGGAGGGAAAAAGAGAGAGATAGGGCAGAAAGAGTACGAGAGATGGAGTTAAGCAGATGAGACTAGGCACGCATCAAGAGAGAGGAGGGAGAGAGGAGAGATTGGGGATGAAAGAGAGACTGCGCATCGATTTCAGAGTTCGAGTAGCAGGGAGAAAGAGAGAGATTCTAGGGGAGAAATTGAAGTCAGAGAAAGATGGAGAAAGAGAGAGTAGAAGTGAGCCAGAGGGCCGCGCGCGGGCGGGGGAGAAAGAGCACTTTCATGGCCAGTCTTGAATATTGGGTCGGATACGGTCGTCTCTAAAAATTCACTCACACCGGCCGCGTAACGCCTTCTCATCCCGATGTCGCTGATCCATGAACATGGAAGCGGCCGGTTCAAGAACAGTCATTCTTGCTTTTGATACCTGAGCAATTGTATTCCTATTCCTCATAGATGATTGTTATAAATCACGATCCGGTAGGGACTTACGTACACATTAAATAATTTGAATTATAAACTACATTTCGTAGAGGAATAGGATAAATGTAGGTAATTGAGATGTTGTCACATTACATATTCTTATTAAGGATAGGTAATAATGATTATTACTAATTCGTAAGCGAATAGTAAATTGGATTATATAGACTAACATTCGTAAGTTGGATGGGTAATAATGATTATAACTACATTCGTAAGGATAGAATAGGTGATGATAACATACAATTCGTCCAATGATGGGTTACAGGCAAGGATCTTTATCAATAACAATTAAAAATACTATAATCATAATGATTGAATCATTATAGGTTGTTGGTGATTTTGTGATTTTTATATGAACTATCATGAGTCGATCATAATAAATACTGATTGAAAAGGATGAAATAAATAAAGTGTAGTAGTGGTAGTAATAATTTTGATTAATACTTGTAATTGATTTATGCTATATATTTAGTATAATTAGAATTACATATATATTATGAATATATATATTTAAATGATTATTATATAATCCATAAATGATAGTAATTATGCTAATGATAACAACTTATAGTTATAATGATAAAATTAAAATATAATCAGTATATAATGAATATTCTAATGATGGATAGAACTGATTGTATAATGATAATCGTAGTAATGGTATTTACTGATTATTTGATGATGGAATGAATAAATAATAGAATTAGTATAATTATGGTATATATTATTTGGGATGGGATTGGCATAATTTGGTAATTGGAATAATTGATAACCTGTATGATGGCAAATAAATAATAACAATGATAATGTTAATGAAATTACCTTTGGAATAGATTTAAATAGTAATTCCACTGATAGAATTATAAATAATCTATTATTTGTTTATTTAGTTTATTAATTATATTAAAAATTAATATTGTTTATATATAATGATTGATAGGCCAATAAATAATGATACTAATAGAAAAATAATTTATAATGATAATAAAAGTGGTATTGATTTATAATTATGATTGAAATATAGTAATAATAATGATGATAATGATGAGAATGATAACAATAATCGATATTGATTAAGATAATGATAATAATGATAGTAATAATGATAGTACTTAAGGGAATGATGAATTTATATTTAATTTAATGATGATGTAAATTATATAATGATGATATTAATAATGATAGTAATGATAATAATATATATGATTGAAAAAATAAGCATGATAACAAAAAATTCATAATAATAATGATGACAAATGATAATAATTACACAAAAACTATAGTGAATGATAATAATAATATGAAAAAGATAAATGATAATTGATAACAATAAAGTAATAATTATTTCATAACATTGATATAATATTAAACGAAAATGGATCATGATAATGACGAATACCAATAGGAATAATAAATGAGTAGTAATATAATATGATAATAATGGACAATGATTACAATGACATAAAATTAAATGATTTAATAAATTGAAAACTCAAATGATACAGATAGTAGTAGTAACAATGATAATGATAAAAAAATGATAGTGATAGCAGTATTAATTGAACACTAATACCATGAAGTAAACTGTTATCATTAGGACTCGAAATATCCAAGCCAGGCACAAGGGACGCAAGCAACGTCCTAAAATTTGCTTTTGCGCGACAACGAAACACATGGAAAAGATAAATATTTTCTCCAATTCTCTGCATCCGTTTTAGACAACGTTATTATAAGCGTAGATCGGTCTAATGGCGTCCTTCTTACGATAAAAAATGATGTGCAATGTATGGACAAAGTGAGATGGAGAAAGAGAGAAGAAGATAGAGGAGAAAGGGAGAGATGGGAGAAAGAGAGAGATAGGGAGAAAGAGAGAGATAGGGAAGAAAAAGAGAGGATAGGGAGAAAGATGAGAGAGAGGGAGAAAGAGATAAGAGAGAGGAGAGAGAGAGAGATGGAGAAAGAGAAGAGATAGGGAGAAGACGAGAAATAGGGAGAAAAAGAGGATAGGGAAAAGAGAGAGAGATGGAGAAAAGAGAGAGATAGGGAGAAAGAGAGAGATAGGGAGAAAAAGAGAGATAGGGAGAAAGAGAGAGAGATGGAGAAAGAGAGAGATAGGGAGAAAGAGAGAGATAGGGAGAAAAAGAGAGATAGGGAGAAAGAGAGAGAGAGGGAGAAAGAGATAGAGAAGAGATGAGAAAGAGAGAGAGAGGGAGAAAGAGAGAGAGATGGAGAAAGAGAGACATAGGGAGAAAGAGAGAGAGATACCAGTGGCCATAAACACTTGCAACCGGGAAAGCAGGAGGGCTTGTTCAAAGGCTGTTCAAAGGCAGCGTTAAACTTCAGCTGCAGATAAAGGGATCATTGATTATCGACGTTTGGGATTTTTTTTTTTTTTTTTTTTTTTTTTTTTTCTTTTTTTTTACACCTTTTATATATCTATAAGCATTCCCTCTTTCCTATTAAATAATTAAAACAACTAAGATGGAGAATACCGCATGTTTTTTAAGGTTAGTCTGTGGAATTGTCGAAAAAAAAAAAAAAAAAATGAGATGGATGGAGAATAACCTCATGATTTTCAAGGTTAGTCTGTAGAATTTGTCGAAAAAAAAAAAAACTAAGATGGAGAATGACCACATGTTTTTTAAGGTTAGTCTGTGGAATTGTCGAAAAAAAAAAAAAAAAAGAATGGAGAATAACCTCATGATTTTCAAGGTTAGTCTGTAGAATTGTGAAAAAAAAAAAAAACTAAGATGGAGAATGACCGCATGTTTTTAAGGTTAGTCTGTAGAATTTTGGAAAAAAAAAAAAAAACTTATAGATGGAGAAATGACCGGCATGATTTTTCAAGGTTAGTCTGTAGATTGTCGAAAAAAAAAAACTAAGATGGAGAATGACCACACTGATTTTAAGGTTAGTCTGTAGAATTTCGGAAAAAACACAAAAACTAAGATGGAGAATGACCACATGTTTTCAAGGGTTAGTTCTTTAGAATTTTCGAAAAAAAAAACAACAACACAAAAACTAAGATGGAGAATGACCACATTGTTTTTTTAGGTTATTGTGTTTTTTCGAAAAAAAAAAAAACTAAGAATGGAGAATGACCACATGATTTTTTTTAAGGTTAAGTTTTAGGTTAAAAAAAAAATAAAAACAAAACAAAATAAGATGTGAGAATGACCGCATGATTTTCAGGTTTAGTCTTGTAGAATTTTCGAAAAAAAAACAAAAAAAAAAAAAAACTAAGATGGAGAATGACCGCATGATTTTCAAGGTTAGTCTCCTGTAGAATTGTCAAAAAAAAAAAAATAAAAAATAAAAATAAGATGGAGAATGACCGCATGATTTTAAGGTTAGTCTGTAGAATTGTCAAAAAAAAAAAAAAAAAAAACTAAGATGGAGAAATGACCGCATGATTTTTAAGGTTAGTCTGTAGAATTGTCGAAAAAAAAATAATAATAAGATGGAGAATGACCGCATGATTTTCAAGGTTAGTCTGTGGAATTGTCAAAAAAAAAAAAAAAAAAAAAAAACTAAGATGGAGAATGACCGCATGATTTTCAAGGTTAGTCTGTAGAATTGTCAAAAAAAAAAAAAAAAAAAAAAAAAAAACTAAGATGGGAGAATGACCACATGATTTTAAAGGTTAGTCTGTAGAATTGTCAAAAAAAAAAAATAAAAAAAAAAAACTAAGATGGAGAATGACCGCATGATTTTTTAAGGTTAGTCTGTGTAGAATTGTCAAAAAAAAAAAAAAAAAAAAAAAACTAAGATGGAGAATGACCGCATTTTTTAAGGTTAGTCTGTAGAATTGTCGAAAAAAAAAAAAAAATAAGATGGAGAAATGACCGATGATTTTTTCAATAGTCTGTGGAAGAAAAAAAATAGAGATGGAGATGACCGCAGGTTAGTCTGTGGAATTGTCAAAAAAAAAAAAAAAAAATAAAAATAAGTGGAGAATGACCGCATGATTTTCAAGGTTTAGTCTGTGGAATTGTCAAAAAAAAAAAAAAAAAAAAAAAAAAATAAGATGGAGAATGACACACATTTTTAAGGTTAGTCTGTGGAATTGTCGAAAAAAAAAAAAAAAACTAAGATGGAGAATGAACGGCATTTTTTTAAGGTTAGTCTGTAGAATTGTCGAAAAAAAAAAAACTAAAAGGAGAATGACCACAATTTTTAAAGGTTAGTCTGTGGAATTGTCAAAAAAAAAAAAAAAAAAACTAAGATGGAGAATGACCGCATGATTTTCAAGGTTAGTAGTCTGTAGTATTGTCGAAAAAAAAAAATAATAATAATAAGATGGAGAATGACCGCATGTTTTTTAAGGTTAGTCTGTAATTGTCAAAAAAAAAAAAAAAAAAAACTAAGATGGAGAATGACCGCATGAATTTTCAAGGTTAGTCTGTAGTATTTGTCGAAAAAAAAAAAAAAACAAAAAAAAATAAAAAAATAATGAGATGAACTTTTAGAATTGTCAATAGATGGAGAATGACCCATGATTTTTTAAGGTTAGTCTGTAAAAAAAAAAAAAAACTAAGATGGAGAATGACCAATTTTTAAGGTTAGTCTGTGAATTTGAAAAAAAAAAAAAAAAAAAAAACTAAGATGGAGAATGACCGCATGATTTTCAAGGTTAGTCTGTAGAATTGTCAAAAAAAAAAAAAAAAAAAAACCTAAGATGGAGAATGACCGCATGATTTGTTAGTCTGTGGAATTGTCAAAAAAAAAAAAAAAAAAACTAAGATGGAGAATGTAAGGTTAGTCTGTAGAATTGTCAAAAAAAAAAAAAAAAAAAAAAAACTAAGATGGAGAATGACGCATGATTTTCAAGGTTAGTCTGTAGAATTGTAAAAAAAAAAAAAAAAAAAAAAAAACTAAGATGGAGAATGACCACATTTTTTAAGGTTAGTCTGTAGAATTGTCGAAAAAAAAAAAAAAATAAGATGGAGAATGACCGCATGTTTTTAAGGTTAGTCTGTAGAATTGTCGAAAAAAAAAAAAAAACAAGATGGAGAATGACCGCATGTTTTTTTACAAAAAGTCTGTGGAATTGTCGAAAAAAAACAACACAAAAAGTCAACACAGACAAATAAATGGAAAACTCTTCTCAAAATACGAGAGGGAAATGGCGATCCAAATGCGATGTCTCTCCCTGATGGAATTCAAACAGAAAGCCAATTGTCATTATGATGTTTGTCGAAGGCTTAATTCACGGACGAGAAAAAGAGAGAAAAGGACAGCTTAAACGGGGGAAGACAGACAGAGGAAATCACAGAAAATTAAAGGATATTTTCCTCCGTCAGTGACACTAATCTTTCTTGCTTTTCTGATCCAAAAAGTTTATATTTCCTTCCTTGTTTCCCATTTTACTTTTTTTTTTCATTCCATTTCAATTCTCTTGAATCCAATTCTTTCGCGGAGTCACGAACTTATATTACTCTGACTCACGTATCCAATGTAGAGGAAGTATTCTACGCTAGCGAATAATGTGGCTGATCTCAGTTTAAAATCTGGCATATTGCGTTGTCAAGTTCCATTGTCATAGTGATGATTGTGACTGAGATCGTTGCACTTACGATAAACACGATAAAGAAGAAATTAAATGACATATTAATAATCGTGGTGATAATGAATATTGATAATGGTGATAATGATAAGGATTGACACTTATGTCCGATACACAGCAAGAGTAAATAGAATGACAATGCCAATGACAGTGACCATGTTATAAATGATAACGATTTTATATCATCATATTTATAAATCATATTATAACATAAGGTAATAACACAAAAAGCGATATGAATGATAAAAACGAAATGCTAGTTAAAATGACCAACAGACACGGTGTTAATTATTATCAATTATTAACTAAGACAGCTTGAAGACGAATCAAAAATCACAATTATGAATTAACCATTCAGCAATGTACTAATAATGCTTCCTGTGGACATTTTCTTCTCGCCAAACAAGTCATTAAGAGCGAAATTCCGATGGTCTTCCTGTCACTCTGATCCCCAAGGCCGGAACGAGCTGTCGGGGCTGAGCTGTCTTCACACGTCATGTCACAGCGGAGGGATGTCACCATGCCACAGAAAATGTGTATGTGATATGTATTTTGTCCTACAATTTTTTTTTTTTTTTTTTTTTTTTTTTTTTGTGCCTGAAAAATGTCGGGAAGCAAAATGAACTCTTTTATCTATTGTAATCAGATCCGCTTAAAAAGGACAAGCGTAAACATTACAGTCTTACACGCTAGTCATTATAATTTCGATGAGGGCACGAAACGGGTCGCCTAATGTAATTTAATTCATGTATTTAGTATCTTATTCATCTTATCCTTTCATCACTTACTTTGTAGTGAATTACATTAACGAAAAACAAACAAACATACAGCTGTTTGATATCTGAGGAGTAATTGTCATGTTTTAAACGGTAAAACAAATACACACACGAGCTGCCTGTGAGAATCTGCACTTTTTGTTGCCACGCTAATGAGGGCAGGAACAGCGAGCCTATTGAGTATGAGAATCCTGTTTACTTAATGCTTTGCTGTTCTGTTTTCTCATTATTATTATTATTATTATTTGGTATTTCCCTTTATCCCTGTGTTTTTTTTCTGCGTCTTCGCCTTCTCTCTCTCTCTCTTTCTCTCTGTCTCTCTTTCTATCTTTCTCTTTTCTGTCTTTCTATTTCTGTCTTTCTCTCTCTCTCTCTCTCTCTCTCTCTCTCTCTCTCTCTCTCTCTCTCTCTCCTCTCTCTCTCTCTCTCTCTCTCTCTCTCTCTCTCTCTCTCTCTCTCTCTCTCTTCTCTCTCTCCTCTCCTCTCTCTCTCTCTCTCTCTCTCTCTCTCTCTTCTCTCTC
>NW_020870479.1:436786-439286 GCF_003789085.1 Penaeus vannamei | reverse complement strand
ATTCCCTTCTCTCTCTCTCTCTTCTCTCACTTCTTCACCCTTCTTCTTCTCACTCCATCGTATCATATCTCTGCTTCCTTCCTCATTTTTTTTTCTCTCTTTCGCTGCCTTCTTCCCTTTCTTCTCTCTCTCTCCTCTCTCTCTCTCTTCTCTCTCTCTCTCTCTCCTGCTTTCTCTCTCTCTCTCTCTCTTCATCTCTCTCTCTTCTCTCTCTCTCTTCCTCTTCTCTTTCTCTTCCTTCTCTCCCTTCCCCTCCCCTCCCTCTCCATCTCTCTTGCCTCTTTCTCTCTTTCTCTCTCTCTCTATTTCTCTCCTCTCTTCTCCTTCTCTCTCTTCTCTCTCTCTCTCTCTCTCTCTCTCTTCTCTCTCTCTTTCTTTTCTCTCTTTCTCTTTCTTTCTTTCCTCCTCTCTTCTCTCCTCTCTCCTCTTCTCTCTCTTCTCTCTCTCTCTCTCTCTCTCTTCTCCTCTCCCTCTCCCTCTCCCCCTCTCCCTTCCCTCCCTCTCCCTCTCCTCTCTCTCCTCTCTTCTTCTCTCTCTTCTCTCTCTCTCTCTCGTCTCCTCTCTCTCTCTCTCTCTCTCTCTCTCTCTCTTCTCCTCTTCCCTCCTCTCTCTCTCCCTTTCTCGTCCTTCCTCTGCTTCGTTCTGGTCCTCTCTCTCTCTCCCTCCCTTCCCCGTCCTCTATCTTCTCTCCTCTCTCTATACACTCCCACTTTCTCTCTCTCACTCCTCCCTCTATCTAACTCCTCCCAGCCTTCTCTCTCTTCTCTCTGCTTTTTCTTCCCAGCTCAACAACTAATCAACTCTTGCCCTCGGAGCGCGAAATCCCTGAGTGCATTTCATCCTTCCCAGTAACGGCCGTCCGAATTCCCCGTTTCATTTTTCTCACATCCGGAGGACCTCCGCTCGAACCCCACTTTTATCGCGCCACTCGACTAACGTCTTTGACGTAACTGCTGCGGAATGACCTCCCCCCGGTTCGGTTACATCCAGCTAGGCAACTAATGAGGAAAAGGAGAATGCTTGGGTTCGGAACTGTGGTGCTCGACCCCAAGCCTTGATCTTGGCATCTTAGTTGTTTTCCATCAGTGCGTGCAGGACTGCCCCTATAATTTGGTTTATACTTCTTTTTTATATTTTAATGTTGTTTTTTTTTTGTCCCGTCGTTTTTTGATCTGGAGCACGAGGGTGCCCACGCGACTGCTCTCTTGTTTCGAAATTCCACCCAATCTTTTTTGTCTAGCTACGGTTATGTACTCCTTGTTCACTTCCTCAAAACACAGAACACCCGTCTGTTTCCTCATTTGCATCTTCTAGAACACAAGAAAACTGACGGGGCAACTACCGCCGCGCCCTCCCCCCCCCCCCCGCCCAGCGCCCCGGGCCCTTGAGCCCCCTCCCCGCCGTCCCTAACCCGACCTACCGCTCGATTAATCTTATCTTATGCGTTTAATTTACCGCGTGCTTCTTGTACTTCGTTGCATTGGTCGTAACGTCCAGTGGTCTCGAGTCCGCCGCTTAGGCCCTTTCCCGGATGACCTCCAGCCCCGCTCACGGTCTCGGAGTTGTCTCCATAAGATACAATGAACGGACCGGAAAGGCGGCGTTTGCTTCCATCATATAAACCACAGGGCCATTTATAGGATAATTCAGATGGTTTTATACAAGTGATCATCTGACATCGATTTGACTGTTGTCATAAATGACGAATTGTAGGCTGACCTGTGTTGTTAGCCACCAGGTCTTTCAGTTCGGCCCGACCCCAATATCAAAATTTCAACGTCTCTTGACTGCTCGTTATACCGTCAGTCGCTTCATCAGTGCTCTGAACTTTCCGTCTACACACCCAGACCACCTGCTTAGTTGAAACGACCTCATTCGCATCGGATTACGTGGCCAGGGAATCGCATGTGACGTACTGGTCTGCTCTCAGCCTTCAATTTTTTTCGACAAACTTCGCCTTGAAAATTTTCTAGTCCGTTTCCCGGGTTAAGGATTAAGTTTTGCTTCTGGGCCGCAGGTAGATTTTCTCGAATTTCTCCTACTTCTCTTCTAACTTCCTTCATCTCCATATCATTCGATATTCTCTTCATCCAAAACACTCCTCCGTCCTTTCTCTGTGCTACTGTCCTCTCTTCTTCCATCCTATCTCCCCACTAACTCTTCTCTCCTCTCTCTCTCTTCATCTCCTTCTCTCTCTTCTCTCTCTCTCTCGTCTCTCATCTCCTCCCTCGCTCCCTCCCTCCCTCCTCCCTCTAGCCCTGTAACGTCCCTCTCCCCTATCTCTACTCTCTGCTCTCTCTCTCTTCTTCTCTGCTCTCTCTCCTCTTCTCTCTCTCTACTCTCTCTTCCTTCTCTGCATCTGCTCACTCAATCTCCTGCACCACTCCACTCACTCCTCCTTCTCTCTCTCTCTCTCCTCTCTCTCTCTCCTCTCTCTCTCTCTCAACTCTCCTCTCCTCTCCTACTCCCTTCTTCCCTTCCTCTCTCTCTCTCTCTCTCC
>NW_020870479.1:396786-409286 GCF_003789085.1 Penaeus vannamei | reverse complement strand
GTGCTTTGAACGCAGCAAGAGCCAGTCCGCGAAGAACCTGAAGCTGTCTCTGAAGGACGTCCGCGTGGACAAGGCCAACAGCTACCCGTGGATTCCTGGAGGAGGCATGGCCATCGACGTCACGGTGGAGAACAGCGGCAAGGTCAGTGGCCAAGCGATGTTGTCTGTGATCTGATTGGCAGGTCTCTCCGTGAATGAGTATTATCCACTGTAAAATCCAGTTTCATTTTACTTGTTCTTTCAGTTCAATCGTCGTTCATTAGGTCATAAATTGAGGTCATCCTTTTGTTTACTTAAACATTATATCATAATATCTATATTCTGTTTGCTTTGATTTGAGTCGTACCTTGGCAAGACGCAGCCGTGCGCTGAACCCGCGCTCTCCCTCAGGGCTACTTCTTCGCCGGGATCCTCAACAGGGACGAGGTCTTCGAGGGCATCATCGAGGGCTGCAGGAGGTTCGGGGCCACCTGGTGCGACACCGTGCCCGCGCAGGACTCGAAGGCCTCCAAGGACTCCAAGGACAACAAGGACGGGAAGGAGCCGAAGGATTCCAAGGACGCGAAGGAACAGAAGGAGAACAAAGACAAATAACGGTGCGTTATCACGAAGCGGGTGATGAAGAGGCGATGGGTGTTGGAGGACAAGACGGAGAGGCTGGTCAGGTCCCGCCTCAAGTGCAAGAAGCTCGAGAAGACATGACGTCTAAAGGACCCGAAAGGGCACTTATTTTGTACGGACGAAACCTTTCCGACGTCGTAATGCAGGTGAACGAACACCCTTTGCCTTTCCTCAGTCGCTCGTAAAGTGAAAACCTAACCCCTGTTTGGAGGAATTCGAATATCAAACGATCCAGGAACAACAGACAATGCTTTTTATAAGTAAAAGAGAGAGAGAGAGAGAGAGAGAGAGAGAGAGAGAGAGAGAGAGAGAGAGAGAGAGAGAGAGAGAGAGAGAGAGAGAGAGAGAGAGAGAGAGAGAGAGAGAGAGAGAGAGAGAATAACAATATTTAGAAAGACCCGAGTGCATTTCTCGTATGAAAACAAAACCAACAATAAACAGAAGAAAAACACAGCTGTCCTGCGCAAGATTGTAATGTAGTTGATGGTCAGCCGTATTTGTATTGCTGTTTGTTCGTGACTGCATAACTACTGTATTCATCATATCTAGTACGTAAGTTAACCAATAGGATAATCACTGTAGGCCGGACAGTTGAGCCACAAAAAGACGGGAGAGGAAAAAAAAAAAAAGACGTATGACTGTATGTTACATAAATCTCTTCTCTTGGACATCGTTTAGACATGAGGCATGACACTAACCTCTTCTTGACTACTCACTTATGGTGCATTATGTGGCGTGCACGTCTTGCTATCATTTCTTCTTATACGCAAAGTTATGATTTACCTAAGTTAGTGCATAACTGTTAGTATGTAATTATTGTATTTCACGTCTAATGATAAGATCGTTTTGATATTATTCTTTCCACAATCAGCATCTCTTTATCGACGAGGGATATTAATTTTATCTTTGTTATTATGATTGTCATTATTATTATTATCACCAATTTTATTATCATTACCAACATCATTACTGTTATTTATATGATTATTATTGATATAAATATTACAATTATTGTTATTACTATTATCAGTGTTATTATTAGTATCATCATTATCATCATTATTATCATTGTTGCTATGACACTATTACTGACGTTATTATTAATGTAATTATCTTTATAATATCATTATCAGACTATCACCGTCATAGGTATCACGATTCCCATCATCATTATCATCAAAGTGATTATATCTCGCATTCTAATTCTTATGGCCAAGATTTTTATTGTCATGCCATCATCACCCAATTCATATACATACATATGCAGCATCGTCAAAGCATTCACTTTATAAAATTCTGAATAATAGTGTCTAAGGTACTTTTATTTCCTTAGCTAGAATTCACCTGTAAGGAACCATGCACAATGACTATATACTATAAGAATATTCATAATCAAGACTAATATTTTCTACTGTTCTTTCCTCGATTCATTCCCTCCTTCCGCCTGTCCTGGTCTCCTTTATTTACCCCTTCCTCCTCCTCCTTAGAAGAGAGTCCAGAAGCAGCAGATTGATATGTATCGACCTCCTAGCGCCATTATGCTGTAGGTGAACTGTGAAAGATTGTGATCCAGGATTTAGACACTTGTTGCCTGTACGCCATGCGCCGCACAGGGTACAGGACTTTGTACGTAGTAAATGTAGTCAGAAGTGCCAATACTTTTCGTAATCTAGTTTTAAGGAAGAAATCATGGATATGAGGTAATGATAAATGTAGATTATGAGCTCCATTGCACCATGATTTACAGGTTCACGATTGTAATCTGAATTACCCTGATGAAATTTATGAAGGAAAAGTTTATTACGAAGTAGAAAAAAAACAAACATTACGGCATAAAATGACGATTGTAAACAAAACCACTTTTTCTCTCTTTCACATATTCATATTGATAAACTTCTAAATACTGACTTTGGGGGGGAATATCATGGATTTATGGCTTGCTTTCAAAAGAAGATGAGGCTTCCAGTACTATATATACATTTCAAGCATCTTAAAGAAAGAGTCAAACAATTGCTCATAATTATGTTGTATAATTAAAGGTTGATATACGCGAATGATAAAAAAAAAAATACATTTCGTAATTAATAAATAATCGACGTATGCTCGGAAAAAAATCAAATAATCAGCATATGTAAGAAAAAAAACGACAAATCATGTTTGATGTTCACCGTGTTCACTGCAGTTGTCTGTTCCGCCACGAACCTCGAACCGAGACTGAACCGGGTGCCAGTGTTCTGTCGCCTGGTAAGCTGTACATATCTGTATAGGAATTAACATATTGTAACTGATGACATTTAGAGACCATATCTTAAGGGACTGTGAAATATAATGATAAAAAAACTTTTATCATCAGGAGCGTGCCAATCATTTTTTTTTATTTTGCCAATGGTTGTATTTTGTGCCAGTTTGCCATACTCCTTCACTCTCATAAAAAGATACAATGATGATTCTGACACAATAGTTAGTCATAACTATAATACGGTGACAGTTCTGACCATCGTACTTATCATTTCACTTGGTATGATCATTACAGTTATTAGTAGTATCATTATAAGTTATCATTAAAATTATTTTTTTTCTGATCATTACTATCGGTAGAATTATCATTATCATCATCATTGTCACTATTATCACCATTGCATTCATTGTTATTATTTCTAACTGTTGCCACTATATCTTTATCAACATCAGTATAATGTCATCTTCGATGCTTTTATCATTGACATGATTTCTTTGATTGTTATATTTATTAATGATTAATCATATTAGAGCCACTGTTACTGTCCGCACCATGTCGTATACTACAACTTCTACTACTTCTTCTTTCTTTTACATCTACTATTCATATTTCTTCTTCTTCTACTACTACTACTACGGTTACTACTACAACTTCTACTACTTCTTCTTTCTTTTACATCTACTATTCATATTTCTTCTTCTTCTACTACTACTACTACGGTTACTACTACAACTTCTACTACTTCTTCTTTCTTTTACATCTACTACTTATATTTTCTTCTTCTTCTACTACTACTACAGTTACTACTACAACTTCTACTACTACTACTACTACTACTACTACTACTACTATCACTACTTCTGCTGCTGCTTCTACTGCTGCTGCTACTTCTGCTACCACTACTACTACTTCAACTATTACTATTATTACTACTAATGCTGCTGCTGCTACTTTACCACTGTTACTATTAATAGCCTACTATTTCTATTCAGATTGTTGTTATTACAGGTTTATAGCAGGATATAGTCAACATTATTACTTTCGTTATTTTTATTATCATTTCAGAATTATTGTTTTTATTATCATTATTATTATTACTATTACTATTATTATAATAATCCTTATCATTATTATAATAATTATTAATGTGTACCATGATCATTTAGTTTCAGTTATATTTGTTATTGATATTACTGCTATTAACATTATCTTGATTGATATTTTTTATACATTATCGTAACTATAGCAGCTTTCATTGGTTTAGTTATCTTTATCACTTGTTTTTATTCCTTTAATATGCTATAGCAAGTATCATCAGTAATGTTATATTAATGATACATCATAAACATAATCATTATCATTATCACTGTCATTATTATCATCATGATCATTATTATCAAAATTATTACTATAATTATAATTATTAACATCATTATTATCATCACCATTATCCTAATTATTATTATCACTATCATCACTACTATTATGATGTTTCTTCAATGTAACCATAACCATTATCATTACCATCAATATCATCATTAATCAGTACGGACACCTCTATAATTATCTTAACTGTTTTTGTATCATATTACCCTTTTTTGAAAATGGTCATATGTATCTTCATGAGAATTATCTATTATGTTAATTATTTAAAAATATCCTTTTATACATTTTCTCTGGCGTTCAGTTACTTTTTTTTATTACATGGTCCTGATATTCTAAAATGGCCTTCATATTTTGCATAATAGGCGTCACTATCCCAATAAGTCTCTGGAGTCTTATTCTCGTATGTTAATTTCTGTAACATTATCAGCTGATCACTTACAACTTTAGGATTACTTAACCGGTATGCTCCGTTGCTTTGTGGCATGAAAGGCGTAGTGTTATTTGATTCTATTCATATCTAGTCAGAGAAGTATGATGTCAAAGTGTAAACCAAAATATATTTTCACACTATTAAAATGTGTTTGATATCCCTTTAAATATCAATCCAGTTCTGTATCATATTTAATTTTCAATGGAAACGTACAATGGAAACATAACTCAATATCTTGGAAGGTGGAATGTAAAAACAAGTCACATAAAATTAATCTGAAGAAATCGATCTCAGGAAACAGTTAAAGGCACTGATATTTACAATTAACATACCTAAAAGCGCGAAAACTTTTCTTATCTGTAAACTGTCCTTCATTACTTTGAATTTTGTCGAGAAATGATAAACATAACTAGTCACATGTAAAGAACGTAACCAACATATGTTTCATGTGGTTACGTGTACGTTTTGGAAGACTGTTACAAAACCTAACAAGTGTTTTATTGCTTCGTGGTCAAATGGAATTTACATGTTCGCTATTTCTACTTTCAAAAATACCTAATGTTAAATAGAATGTGTCCACTAGAAAGATATATCAATATCTTTAAAAGCCAAGCCGTGTTGAAAATCTATATGGTAAGGAAATGAACAACAAAGAAATGAATAATGGTACTACCTATTCACTGTGTGGATCAATTCAGAACTCCTATGCCAGGTAAGCCCTCTGCACGGTTCCCAGGTATGTATGGTAAAATATGGTCTTGTAGTGGCCATACAAACACTGTTATTAATCTGACACAGAATCTAATGAATCATTAATCAAGCTTTTAAACAATAATTTACAAAAAGCAGATTGACAGTAAATTCATGGGCGAATCTGACCCTCATAACCATAAAATCCGTGGAATAATAGAATGACCTTTGGCTAAAAGAAGGAAACCGCCAGCCAATGGAGGACCTAAAAAGGTCCATAACAACGCATGCTCATGGTAAAAGAATAAAATTCATACATTTGGTACAACAAAATAGATGACGGAAGAGGGGAAGACTTAATTCACCGCAACTAGGCGACATATGAAGCAATCTGAAAATATAGTTACAATAGTCAACATGGAACTCTACCTCTTTTACGTTACAGGGATTCCACTGCACGTTGCCCGGGAAGTCACATGCGTCTAAATTCACTTGGAAAAGTACAATATCTCTGGCTGATGGTAACTCAGGCCCTATATCGACCTGGGGCTGAATTATAAGTACTCTTTTCACAAACATCACACCGGCGAGCACTGACATCTTGGTAGGATTTCGATCAAATGGCACCTGTAGGATACTCACACAAAGGAAAGAGTTTTTTGAAGATCTGGCTGGACCTCCTATAGCCGCGAATCAAAGAGCGTAGGTCAGTGGCAATGATTCTCTAAAAGCCTAAATAAATAATTCTAAAATAATTCTCTAAAAGAGACCTTCCATAGCGGGCTTAGCCACCGCTATCAAAGGGAGGAGTGATTTATTTTTCGCCATGAGTTTAAGGGGTAACTGTTCTATATTTGATCATTAATGGATGAATTAAATTTACGGGTTCAGTGTTGCCCTTTCTTAAGTTATACATCTAATACATTGTCTATAAAGGTATGTTGTTAAATGTTTCATTATTACATAATTTATTTTTTGTATATTTTATGAAGTACAGTAAAAATAAACATTTTACTTTTGAATAAGTACATTTTAATGATCTTTTGCAATGTAAATAAGTCCAAAGTACAATTCTGCTTCACTATTATCAATTATATTCGCTTTCTTTCTCATCTAATGTTTAGAAAACGACAGAAATGTTGCCACGAAAAATCAGGCAAATCTGAGTACAGCCATAAATCAAAGTAAAATGTAATAGGTTATAAAAAAATACTAATCTACTAACATTTGATATCAAATAATTTACTAAGAACTCGCGAGATATGGATTAATATATTTTCGAATATACATTATGCCTGAAACACGACATAGTGACCTAACAGTGTACAGACATTAGAAATTACTGAAACTTCTCTCAACGTTCCAGTAATCAGTGAACGCCATTTCCCCTTTTTATAACAATTTGAAAATAGCCATAATATTTTTTCTCCACCTGTATCTTAGGTAAGAGGAAGTGTCAGCGTGTACATTTATATTCTAAGAATACATTAAGTATCCAAGATTCTTCTGACAAATACAAAATCATAATCTAGTGCTGAAATAACGTTAAGAAAAAAAAAATGAATAAATATAAATAAAAACTACATTGAAAGCAGCTTTACTAGTTTTCGAATCGACCTTTATGCCTTTGGTGACAAAACATGACCTAAAAATTTGACTTCACTCATAGCAGTCATATTTACTGACACTTAATTCCATGACTATTTCTTGAAGTCGCTGAAAAGTTTCTTGATAACTCAATCATCTGACAAAATGAGTCTGCCCGCATGTAAATAGTTCTTGATCCATTATATCTTGAGTAATGGGCTTAATACTTCCTGCATTTTGTGTAGATATTGCTGGACTGATTGAAAGCCCAAAAGGGAGTCGTTTGAACCTGGGATTATCCCTTTAGAAAATGTTAAGTCCTTTGAGGGTTCATCTAAAGCAACCTAGAAGTAGGCATCCTTCATATCTAAAGTAAAATTATAAACCCTAAGACCCTGCCCAGACAAGCGACTTTAGTGTCGCGACTGCTAGAAACGCGACTGCCAGGTCAATGGAGTTGAATAGCCACTAGTGTGTGTGCTCCTATTCACTTACATTGACCCGGAAGTCGCGCTTTTAAAGTCGCTTGTCTGAACAGGGTCTAACTGCTCTCTCTTCCACCAGTTCATTTATTCTTGGTAGTGGCATTACATCAACCTTAATTTTGTTTTATTGATACTTCTATAGTCTATGCAAAGGCTTTTTGTGCCATCTTCCTAACCCTGCCAATAATTCCATGTATCGCCCTTCTTCTAGCACTCTAGATTTTCCTAATTTGGTTCTAGGTCTATGTCTTAATGTTCTTCTCATAGGAATAGCTAATGGTATATAGATTTCTTTGTTGTCTTTAACTACAAAACAGGTACTCTGAGAGAACACAGGATCTTTCTCCGAGTTTTCCCCTGCCTTGGCGTCAGCCCTCACCTCAGCTAATTTTGCATGGTCTTTTCTCCTCCTCCTATGCTTTTCCTTACCTCCTTCATCCCCTTTTATATAGGTGGAGTGTCCTGCCCTGTCCGATTAATTTGACCCCTTCCTCTTTATTGTCAAAAATGTTGGCGTTTTGACCACCCAGTCAATACTGTCACTCCATAGCCCACAGCCCTCTATGTGCCCAACCTAGTCATGACTGTTCAAATTGCCCTGCTCAAGTACATGTGCCAATTATGGTGGCTCCTATAATGTATTTTACAGGAGCTGCCTTGCCTGTAAACCCAAATGTGTGGTAGCAGTTCTCAGATTCAAACTAGGCCTCATTCTATGTGAGGCCAGACAGGAAGGATGATGACAAGGTTTTTCTCTCTCTACCTACTCAAAAACAGTCCTTTACTCTGCTCCCCCCTTCATCTTCTCATGATGTCTCTGCATCTCCCTCAGTATCTCTTCCCTCTACCCTTAACCATCTTCGCCTACCACATCCTCTCTTACACCCGCCTTTTCCTCTGTTCTTTGAACATCTATCCCCTCCTATCCTCCTAACAAGAGAACCTTTGTTTCTCAGACCTCCCCATCCAACTCCCCTCCAGAAACTCTTGAAGACATAAAAAAAATCCTGTACATGACCAAGAGATTGTTCTGCTCCCTCATCCACCCTCCAATCCCTCTATTCCTATTACCTCAACCTTCAAAGTATTTGCTGATATCCATCATCTTCCCCTACTCGTCTTCCTCCCACTTTCCCAAAAACCCCATCACCTTTAGCTGCACCATTCCCTCTTTGTTCCCCATTATCCTTACCTCTGCCAACTGGATACTCATGTGAATCCCTTCTGTCGCAACAATGTCCTTCACCGGATCCCTCCCTCCCTGACACTCATCCTGATACCTTACCACCTTCCCTAGTCCCCTTATCTCATCTTCCAGATTCTTCTCCTGCAACTTTTCAAACAGCCATCTCTACTGATATTGCCTCTTGATTATCTCACAATAGCTCTTTTGACAGTTTTCCTTAAACAATGTTCCTATAGCTTCCCCAGCCACAAATACACTCCCTGAACCCTCTCCTTTACTAATCTCTGATTTACTTTATTTGCAGCCCCTCTTTACACTTTTCCCATTTATACTATACTATAACATGCTCTATAACCTTTGACATTTAACACATTATATCCTAATCATTAGCTCATTTTTACCCTTTTGGCCACATTACTTTACCAAAGTGCTATATGACACTTGATGTCAAGCACATTTATTTGTTTCATCCATTAGCCATTATCATGATATGAGGCAATATACATGGCTTAGTCTTATGCTAGTATAATTTTTTTTTACTGTTTACTGTTATTTTGTTTTAGCAAATTTGATGTACATATTTTTACAGAGCAGCAAGGAAAGGCAAAAATGGCAGACATATTCAGAAAAGGTGAAGTGACAAAGCTGTTATCTAACCGCAGTGTTTTGATGTTAGGAGATTCAAGTAAGTTATGCTACATTGGCAACAAGTATTATTAAAAGAACAGACATTGTTGTTATTATTATTACACAACATTTAATTTGCATTCTTTTATAAAAGCATTGTATTTATGAACACATCTGTGTATGGATATCTAAAGAGGTAAATTTATAGCTTTATGAATTAATTCTTTTTACTTCTTAGTCTGTTTCTGTTCATCATTGTTTTATAGGGTGAAAGTAAGATTGCTTGAGCAAATTTGTTTACAATGGAAAATCATATATTGCAGATATGCGGTCTATATACAGAGATCTCATTTACTTGCTAGTATACGGGGGAATTATTCCAGCAGAGATGCTAAGGAGACCTAAGGTTTGTATACATTTTGGTGCTAAATAGAAATATGAAAGCTATATCTTAATGACGTTAAAACAAAGAGAATGGATATTGTTTAAGGGCCTAAGCAGAGATGTAGTTCAAGAAGGCTAGAAGCAGTGTTTAACAAGTATTTTATTTTTGTAATTTATGTTCACTTTTTCAATATGGAATCCTTTAAAAAGAATCTCAAGATTTGCTATTGATCCAGAGGGATTTGGGGATCCAACATCTCAGAAAGAAAAACAGTAGTGTGAATTTCTTGTAATGAATCTTTGTCGAACAGTAACATCCAAGCTGCTAATTTGGCTGATCTGTCACAGAAGGTTCAGATTCAGACAAAGGTAACTCTGGCTTACTGTTATGATGCTGATGGGGGAGTTACCATATTGAAAAGGTAAAAAATAAAAGCTGTTCTAGTCCTACTAACTTACTGTAAAAAAAATGTCTGGATAATTCCATAGGGTGGGTATTGAATACTTATTGTGAGATGTCTAGTCATCCCTGATCTTGCAAGAAAGTGTGTATTACTTTGCCATATACAGAATTCCCTTGAACAGAAGAATGTACCTTAAGTGTAATATACATATGTATGATGGAAAGATGCAATGTGGAGATAAAATCTTTATGGTGATTATAGGATTTGAGAGGCAACTGATATTCTATAGCTGTTGATGTTATTGAGTAAATCAAAATTTTCTGTTGTAATAACTTGAGATTTCCAAACTTAATATTATTTGGAAAGAAATGGGTATGAGTAACTCATGAAGAAATTACTAAGTTGACTTTTTAAACATAGAAAATTAATGAAATCATTTTCACAGCCGCGACGTGCAGGCCACTGTGGAGACAGAGTGATTGAGTTGTCGAGGGAAGATACGGCTGGACGTGACTTTGTTGAAGTCCGTGCCTTTGAGGTAAGGGCTTAGAGCTTTGTTCTTTGGTATATTCTATTTAATGTTTGTCAAGATAATTTCCATCATCTCTTTATTAATGCATTTCTTAATCTGTGGGTCGCAACCAAATATATTTGGTTGATTTATAATGTCTGCACTTTATAAAGTAAAACTGACCATGTCTAGTTTTGTATTTTTTCCTGTTAAAAAACTGAAGATAGTCATCAAAAGTTTTTACAACCATTTAATGTATTAAGAGATTAATTTTTTTATTTGCAGTCTGTAATTTGTATTTTAGGAGAATACTCTAAAATTCAGAATCTTTTGATGAACATACTTTTTGAGTTTGAAACAGCTACCCGGTTCATACAGTTTGCCAAATATTGAGAAGGATCATATGGAAGAGAACCAAATTTTTGTATTAATATACACCATTTTCTTCAAATCAGTGTGATGGCTTGTGTATTCGATACAGCTTCATCACAAAAGTTTATTCCTCTATTGTAAGGAGAGAATTAAAAGCCATTGAGGATGGAGAAGCACCAATTCCACATGTGGTGATCATGAACTCCTGCATTTGGGATTTAACACGGTAAATATAAAGTAATAGGTAAAAGTAAATCTAAGGGAAAGGAAGGTATTAACCTTTGTCTGTGCATCTATTTGTTTTATTTATTTATTTATTTTTTTTTTTTTCCTCCAATGGCTACAGATCATAGTAAATGTTTACTCATCTTGTATGTATTTACTAGATGTCTACAGTTATCAAGAACAGTACTATAAATACTGATTTGACTTTTGTTGGTGGCTGTGGTGATGCAGATAGTAAGTTATTCATCAAGCCCAGAAAGCCAGTGATACTTTTATGTAAAGTCATCTGTGAATTAAGTACAGGATGAATTCATGATGTAGAATGATTAGAATTTTCAGTAATCTCTTTAAGTAAATAAACTATAATCTGTATCTTCCTATTTTTTCTAGTTCTTCCATCTGTTTACCTGCAAGAAAGTAGCATGAACCATCTATAAGCTTAGAATATATTCCCAATTTTATTCTTGTGATACATGAAAGTTTGTTTTGACATAGTTATCCTCTGTCTTGTTGACTGCTTTATTACTTTATCATTACAGTTCCTGTTTTTTTACTTTGATTTTTTTCTCTCTTTTTGAACTGATTTGATCTCTGAGTTGCAATAATGAGCTTGAATGAAAGTCTTTTTTGTAGTCTTTATGTTCTTGTAGCCATGTGTGTTTCTCTTGTTAAACTATATTCTTGCCTTTCAGATGACACCAACTATTAATGGACTTTTTTACATAGGAAAAATGACTATACTACAACCTGAACAATACCTAAACATACCATATTATAGAAGGGAGATTACATCACTGGATTAAAGTATAGTAGTATATTAAAGTTCCAAATACCCAAAACTAACACCTAAATACTGATGCAAAGCAGAAAATACCCGAAATTAAATACAAAATTAAGGCCAAATCAAAATGGATTGCAAGAGAGTAAATCCACAACTGAAAGACAATTAGAAGGAATTAGAATTACAAATTTAACAATTACATTCACCTTTACAAATTTCAGAAAATTATTGGACACCATCAGCAGAAAGACTGCTGAAAGTTGTTCAAAGCATATAGCTTAACTGTAAATATGCATAAGGATATGCAACACTTGTGCTCCAATACAAGAGTTAAATTAATAACACTAGATGTTAAAGCTAACTTAATTTATTCTGGCTTCTCTGTTCCCCTGTGGGAGATAAATAAGACAAAAAAAGAAGACATTAGGCCATTGTATATATGACTGAAAGCATATGGGATTCAGAATAGCCCCTTGTTAGAAGAACTTTAGTAAGACACTGGACCAAAGTGCAAAGCAGTGTGTCCAGGATAGGGACTTCTGGTGGCTCATGCACAGGTTTGATGAAACTTG
>NW_020870479.1:348952-357395 GCF_003789085.1 Penaeus vannamei | reverse complement strand
AGTCAAAGACAAAGTACAATATCTCACTAAATCTGTCAAGCCCTTATGTAATATCTTCAAAGAATTACAGCCCCGCATCCAACACTGCATTATTGTCACCCATAAAATGTCTTTGTTCTTTGTTTTCCTGAAATCTCTTGACCTTGGACTGGGTCGTGGCTGGCTGGGCTGCAGTCTGTTCGCTTTGCGATGACGAAGGGGGCTTGAATGAAATTGCATCGGTGTTGCATCCTTGCGTGCGGTGCGTAATGTGTGTTAGTGCCTGTTCGTGTGTGTGTGTTGTGTGTGTGTGTGTGGTGTGTGTGTGTTGTGTGCGTGTGTGTGAGTGTGTGTGCGTGTGTGTTTGTGTGCGTGGTGGCATATAAATTGTATGCATACATTATATAAATGAATATATATTAATATTATATTTGTAATGTATAGATGTATATATATAATATATATATATATAAATATATATATAATATATATATATAAGTTATATACATTTATATATTAAGATATGTGTGCAAATACATATGTGTGAATATGTATATAGAGAGATATATAGATATATATGTATGTATGTGTACATATATATACATACAGATATATATATGTGCGTGTTTGTGTATGTATGAATGTATGTGTGTATGTATGTGTGTTATGTATGTGTATATATGTATCGTTTAAATGCTATTTCCCATTGTATTACTCTCTCTCTCTCTCTTTTCTTAAATTATTCCGTCAGTTTATATATTTCAAAAGAAGCATATACACTGTAATCTTATGCAAACATCAAGAGGAATGAAATTGATAAAAAAAATCACGAAATATACATGTATAAACATTCATGCATACACACACACACACACACACACACACCACACACACACACACACACACACACACACACACACACACACACACACATATATTATATATATATATATATAATAAATATAATATATATAAATTATATATATATATATATATATATATACAGAAGTGCGTGTGTGTTTGTGTATGTGTATATATACATTTTATGTACATATATCTACACACACACACAACACACACACACACACACACACACACACACACACACACACACACACACACACACACACACACACACACACACACACACATATATAATATATATACATATATATTATAATATATATATATAATATATATATATATATATATATATATATATATATATATATATGTGTGTGTGTGTGTGTAAATTTACATGTGTAAATATACATGTCCGGAAAGAGTTATGAAACCATGTATGACAGACTGATATGTTACTTTCATATCCACAAAAGCAATTCTGAGTTTGACCTTCGTCTTTGTTCCCTGGTATCTTGAATCTCCTGACCTTGGATTGGTTTTGGGAACGTGGATTGTGTTTCTTGTGTATCATTATCACGTGTATGTATGTATATCGATAAAATGACGTTCGGTTAGAATTCGGATATAAATGCATGTATAATGATGAATACGTATGAGTGAAAAAGGGAGACAAAGAGAAACATGATAAGAGAGGAGAGGGAGAATTGAGGAAGTTTATAATGATGAATAAACGTATGAGTGAAAAAGGGAGACAAAGAGAAACATGATAAGAGAGATAAGAGGGAGAGGGAGAGATTGAGGAAGGTTTAGTCTAGGTACCACTGTATCGGACCTTCGTCTATAAAGAATTATTATGGAGAATCAAATACCTATCTTGGCATCTTGTACTTAAACCTAAACGTAATCTGGAACTTTTCTCCATCAAAATTTCTTACAATGTAATTTTAGTACTTTAGTCTCACTTTTTAAGATTACTCTTTTATACAACTCACGAAATAGTCATGGAGTTCAAATTACTTGCCATTTCCCGGTCTTTCCCCTGAGAGATGCAATAGACTGGTCATTGCCCTGGAGACCTGCAACCAGACGTATCATACACACCGAAAAAAAATCGCCACGCGGTTTATAAAGACATCATACTTGTAAAAAATACATTGTCTCCTGCACATACTACAGATATAATAATATGGTAAGTATCTGTGGTTGTGTCATTGCATCATGGACTAAATAGTTATTTGTACGTAAGCAGGTGTATACTACACTTAAATATACTGTAGCACAGTGTATATATATATATATATATATATATATATATATATATATATATATATATATATATATATATATATATATATATATATATATATATATATATATATATATAATATATATATATATATAATATAATATATATATATATATTATATATATATATATATAAACAGTCTATATACTAAAATACTGTTAATTGAAGAAAAAAATCCTCAAGCAGCCAATGATAAATACAATTTCATCTTGCATAATTTATCTTGTTATCTGCGAATGTTATCGCTAGGTGTCTCTCCTGCCCGCCGTGGCCCTGGCCCTGTCTCTCCTCTCGGGGCCAGCCGGAGCCATGCCCGAGCCCTACCCACTGGCTGACCCTTCGCCGGCTGCCGGTCCCTACGCCACGGCTGACCCCCATCACCCCTATGGGTATGGGTACGATCGCTACAGCTATGGGCACCGCAGCTACTACGGCGGGTACGGATGCTGGGTACTACTTGTTTGAGAAATTAATGTTGGAGTAAAAAATAGAGATGGATGGAGTAATAAAGTAGATTTAAATCCTTTAACAGCATATTACTTCCCGTATGATGATGATGCGTACATAAAACATATATATATTCTCTCTCTGTCTGTCTCTCTCTCTCTCTCTCTCTCTGTATATATATATGTTGTGTGTGCGTGTGTGCGTGTTCAAGTTATCCAGTAAAAATATGTCCCTAGGCTAGTAACGTCAGTGTTGCCCAATCCCTGAATTTGAATTTTTTAATGGAAAAAAATGATTTTTACTAATTATCACTAACTGAGTCATCTGCATCATATTTTCCGATGTGTGTGAGTGCATATATATATATATATATATATATATATATATATTATATATATATTATATATATATATATATATATATATTGTATCGTGTGTGTGTGTGTGTGTGTGTGTGTGTGTGTGTGTGTGTGTGTGTGTGTGTGTGTGTGTGTGTGTGTGTGTGTTGTGTAAGGTAATCATCTAGGCATAAATCCCCCTCCAACCAAGACACATCGCCCTCCCTTGCACTCAGCCACGAGGGCCAGCGCTTGGACAGTACGATGACGCGTCAGGAACAAAGCCTGCTTAACAAGCCAGGTCACGGTCCAGAGATCTGCGAGAGATTAGAAAAAAAGTAACCCTATGATTATCCTTACCAGCTGCGTATATGGCGATGGATGTGCATAGAGGAAAGCTTCAAGTGGAGAAATCAAATAGTGTTGGATAATAAGAATCAAATAATGACATTAAAGATAATCATCAGACGATGGTTTTGAGAATATGACCGACTGTCGTATGTCAGTCTAAACTTTGAGAAAATCAATATTTTCTTTTATGTTTCTTGAGCGAAAGAGAAAAAAGGAAAGGGGAAGAAGAAAAGGCTTGCAAAATAAATGACATTTTTTTTCTTGAGCGAAAGAGAAAAAAGGAAACGGGAAGAAGAAAAGGCTTGACATTTCCTTTTATGTTTCTTGAGCGAAAGAGAAAAAAGGAAAAGGAAAGAAGAAATTTCTTGCATAATGAATAACATTTCCTTTCATGTTTCTTGAGCGAAAGAGGAAAAAAGGAAAAGGGAAGAAGAAAAGTCTTGCATAGTGAATAACATTTCCTTTCATGCTTCTTGAGCGAAAGAGAAAAAAGGAAAAGGGAAGAAGAAAAGGCTTGACATTTCTTTTATGTTTCTTGAGCGAAAGAGAAAAAAAGCAAAAGGAAAGAAGAAATTTCTTGCATAATGAATAACATTTCCTTTCATGTTTCTTGAGCGAAAGAGGAAAAAAGGAAAAGGAAAGAAGAAAAGTCTTGCATAGTGAATAACATTTCCTTTCATGTTTCTTGAGCGAAAGAGGAAAAAAGGAAAAGGGAAGAAGAAAAGGCTTGACATTTCCTTTTATGTTTCTTGAGCGAAAGAGAAAAAAGGAAAAGGAAAGAAGAAAAGTCTTGCATAATGAATAACATTTCCTTTCAGGTTTCTTGAGCGAAAGAGGAAAAAAGGAAAAGGGAAGAAGAAAAGTCTTGCATAATGAATGACATTTCTTTCAGGTTTCTTGAGCGAAAGAGAAAAAAAAGGAAAAGGAAAGAAGAAAAGGCTTGCATAGTGAATAACATTTCCTTTCATGTTTCTTGAGCGAAAGAGGAAAAAAGGAAAAGGGAAGAAGAAAAGGCTTTGTCATAACACCCAAGACGATTACTAAAAGCGATCGATGGGAGTCCTCTCGTATGCATAATAATCGCCAGTTAAGAAGAGGAAATTGCTGCTAATGAAAGCCCCCAAAAGGCCTTCTCACTAGTACTCAAGGACGCCCACACGACGCCGCCCACACGACGCCGCCCCACGACGCCGCCACACGACGCCGCCCACACGACGACGACGCCGAAGCCAAAGGATCGGATTCACCAGCACTGTAAGGACCTTTTGCGGGGCTCAAGGTCATGGCGCTCAAAAAGGTTATTCACGAAACAGATAAAGGATTTGTACACATGAAGGGAAACTGTCTTCTGTTGTACAAGTTTTATGCGGCTATCATGGAGCTTCTACAGATTTTTTTTTTTTTTTTTTTTTTTTTTTTTTTTTTTTTTTTTTTTTTTAAGATTTGAGCGTCCACGAAAAAGGTCCAAGGAGTCATTCCAAAAGTCAAATGCAGTAATATGATGTGTATATTACGAGGAATACATATATACATATATGTGTGTGTGTACATATGCCTGTGTATGTGTTTGTGCGTGTGTGTGTGTGTGTGTGTACGTGTGTGTGTTTGCGTGTGTGTATTAAGTTTTGTTATGCTGTACAGCTATAATCAATCACAATAGGGCATGTCCGTCACTCAGAGCCTCTCAAATCATCATCAAGATAACAATAAAGGAGAACAAGACGAAATCGTAAACCAAGTCAGAGTTACCGGCATTCTGACCAAGACGCAATATTTGGGGGAATGACTTCACGGCAACAACAAACAATATTTGGGGACTTCACGGCAACAACAAACAATTTTGGGGAATGACTTCACGGCAACAACAAACAATATTGGGGAATGACTTCACGCTTCTGTTGGTCTGCTCACCCGGCCTTTTAAAAAATGTTTGTCACTTTACTCATCGCTTGTGGCGTGATGTGATTTATGATGCGTAAAGAAAGTGACCATGGAGTGACGGAGATGTGCCCTCCAAAAGAAGCAAATGTTACACAAAATGAGTTAAATTTTATTAATTATTAATATTCGACAAGACCGCCGCAACCTATACAAAATTTGTGTGTTTAGTGATCTTACGCACACACACCACCATATATATATATATATATATATGCATGTATGTATATATATATATATATATATATATATATATATATTATATATATATATATATATATATATATATTATATATTATATATGTATATATATATATATATATATATATATATATATATATATATATAATATATATATATATATATGTACTTTATGTGTATGTATCCGTATGTACATTGTATATGCAATTAGTAGAGACAAATAGAAACAATGAAAAAAGGTAAAAAATTATAAAGTGATAACTGATATATATATTTTACCGTTGCCATTATTAACACTGCTGCTACAAAAAGCTCTAAAGTTACTGTAGTTACAACATGTAATCATAGGATCTGTTCCAGCCTTTTATCTTCTTTGAAATCTCAGAAGTAGTAATGGCGATGCCCATACCCGCCGTAGTAGCTGCTGTGCCAAAGCTGTAGTGATCGTACCCATACCCATAGGGGTAATGGGGGTCAGCCGTGGCGTGGGGACCGGCAGCGGCGAAGGGTCAGCCAGCGGGTAGGGCTCGGGCATGGCTCCGGCTGGCCCCGAGAGGAGAGACAGAGCCAGGGCCACGGCGAGCAGGAGAGACACCTAAATAGAAAAGAAAAGAGAAAAGAATGTTTCACTGATGAAGTATTTTGGATTAACGACAATACTTTGTTCATAAATTTCATGAGCGGCTCAACTTGTTCATTTCATATTAGTATATTCAATACAACCACAAGAGATTAGGACATGCAAAAGACTTAAACTAAATCTAGTCTGAGTGCAAAAATGTCCATCAGTCACATACGACGGCACAATTGCAGATACTTACACACTTCATATTCCCGTGTTTTTGTTGGTGAGCTTCAAGATATGTCTTTCTCAAGAGGTCCCAGTCCCTTTATATACTGCTGCGACATTTTTCAGCAGGATAATGTGACTGGACGCAAGCCTGTTGGGGCAAGGACCAGGTTAGGTTAGGTTGGGTTAGTCTCGCGGGGAAAAGACCGGGAAATTACAGGTAATTTGAATATTCCAGAGTAACAATGGGGAGTGAATATAGGAAGCGAATCTAAAAGCACCATTAAGAATCATCTCAGCTGTCTCCCATTTCTATACGGGGTCGACGTTATGGATGAGCCGCCTCCACTGATTTCTATCTTGTGTCCCCTCTTCTGTGATTCCTTTCAATTGCAGCTCATCCCTTACACAGCCTCGCCATCTCTTTCTTGGTCCTTCTCATCCTTCTACCCTGAACTTCCATCTCCATTGTATGAAATACTGCATTTGTGTATATATATGTACATACATATATGAGGTATGTATACATACATAAGTGTTTACCTATGTATGAATAGCCAGAAAACTGGACATTACCTATATTTTCGCTTTCTATAGTTACTCCTGAACAACTCACGAAATACCATGGAGTTCCAGTTACACGTAAGTTCCCGGTCTTTCCCCTGAGAGATGCACCAGACTGGTTCTCGCCCGGGAATCCTGCAACAGGAGTCAGTGTACCTCTGAGTAAACAGATCGGCGCGGCGGTATATACAGGTGTCGTACTTCTTGAGGGACAAACACCGAGACTCTCGCTCGAACTGAAAATCACAGGTAACATGAAGTGTGTAAGTATCGTGAAATTAAGAGATGTTTGCATATAACAAAGCATTATTATGTTTAAACGTATTCCAACAGGCTATGAGTGTGTTTTGCACGTATATGATAGTCTTTATCATTTAATAAATAATATATATATATATATATATATATATATATATATATATATATATATTGTTAAGGAAAACTTCCAGCAGAAACTAGCGATACATACTTAGTCTTTTAAGCATTTCCTTTTTTTTTCTCTGACTCCAATTGTTATCGCCAGGTGTCTCTCCTGCCCGCCGTGGCCCTGGCTCTGTCCCTCCTCTCGGGGCCAGCCGGAGCCATGCCCGAGCCCTACCCACTGGCTGACCCTTCGCCGGCTGCCGGTCCCCACGCCACGGCTGACCCCATCACCCTATGGGTATGGGTACGATCGCTACTGCTATGGGCGCCGCAGCTACGACGAAGGGTACGGACACCGGTACTACTATTAGCGTTCCAGTGAAGGGGAAAGACTGGAGTCAAATCCCTGTTGAACGAAGTAACTCGTTGAATTGGTATGGTAATGGTGCCAATAATAGTAGATTCTAGCAATGAAGAAATTAAATCAGAACATTTATTACCATCGTTTTACTCCCCTCATGATGTTCCTGCTTACGCATATAACGCATACAATCACACACAACACACACACACACACACACACACACACACACACACACACACATATATATATAATATATATATATATATATATATATAATATATATATATATATATATATATATATATATAACTTACGTGATGTTGCCTTAACACCCCCACCTCCTGCTCTCCTTCGTTCCCCTCCCTACCCCCCACATCCTCCTTTTTTTTCTTAGCCCCTTTTTATCTCTTGCTATCCCTAGGTCCTCTTTCCTTCCCATCCCATCCTATCTTCCTTCTTAATTTCGCCCTCTCGGATAGTCGCGTAAGATAAATGTGCATGATAATAACTAAAATGATAATACAATAATAACTACAATGAATAATACATAATAACTACAATAATGATACGATAAAAACTACAATGATAATACAAATAATAACTAATAATAATAATACCGATAATAACTACAATAATAATACCCATAATAACTACAATAATAATACCGATAATAGCTACAATAATGATGATAGTAATAGGGGTAGTATCAGGATTCTGATAAATCCGGAATATGATAAATAAATTCAGACGTAATACTGATATAATATCTGAACTTATTAATGAAAGGAACAGAAACATAATATTTAGTTAGCAGAATAGTTTTAAAAATACCAAAATTCATAATCGTAGAACTGGAATAGGCTTCTAATAGGTTTGTGTTTGATTCCAAGGTGCGAAGTATAAGCAGAAATATGTTAGAATAATGAAAAGAATAATGAT
>NW_020870479.1:342521-345386 GCF_003789085.1 Penaeus vannamei | reverse complement strand
AAAATCGGTTCTAAACTTCAAACAGTACCTCGACAGCGCCCACGCGTAGAGCCACGTAAATTTCCCCAGTTGTGTGGCGCACGCGATGTCTCCCCTCCCCCCCCCCTTCCCCTTCCCCCTTCCCCTCCCTCCAACCCCCACCTGATACCCTATAACCCTTCCCCTCCCTCTATTCCTCCCCCCTTCTCCCCCTATCTCCCCCTTCTCCTCCCTCTATTCCTCCCCCCTCCTCCCTCTATTCCTCCCCCTTCCCCTCCCCTCTTCTCCCCCCTTCCCTTCCTTCTCCTTCCCCTTTCTTCTTGCCTCCCCTTCTCCTCCTTCTAACCTTCCCCTCTGGTGCCCTCCTCCTCCCCGTCCCTTCCCTCCAGACCCCACCTGATGCCCCACTTCAACCTTCCCCTTCCCTCTATCCCCCCACTGATCCCCTCCCTTCCTCCAATTTGATTGCCTTTTCCCTCCAATTCACCATTACCTTCCCCTCCCCCTCCCTTCTCTCTCCAACCCTCCACTGGCTCCCTCCCTCAATGTGTCCTCCTCCTCATGACTCCTCCCTCCACACCCCCCCCCCCTTCTTATCCTCCCCCTACTCTAACCCACCGCTGTCTCCCTCTCTCTCTCCCACCTTCTAAGCACCCCTCCCCCCCTCTTACCCCCCCTCACCCGCGGCACACGGTAGCGGGCAAGAGCGCTCCTGTCTAGCTAGGGGCATGAATGCGTTAACCCTTCCCCGCACAGAAGGTTGGTTTTCCCACACGATTCCTAAGGCGAGCAGATTCTATCGAAACCTGTTCGATTCTCGGGTGTTCGATTCCGTCTTCTCTCTCAACTCGTGTTAAAAAAAAAAAAAAAAAAAAAAAAAAAAAAGAGAGAGACCAAAAAAAAAGGAAAAAAAAGAACCTGGGACTCCTGTATAAAATCTAAATACGAAATATATCGCCTTGTCCTACGTTTGAAAATTTTTGGATTACCTCGTTTTAAATAACTTGTTGGAACTCGTTTTACAAGGCTGCAAGTTGGAAACAAACAAGCGATTATGTGTTAACGACCGTGAGAGAGAGAGAGAGAGAGAGAGAGAGAGAGAGAGAGAGAAGAGAGAGAGAGAGAGAGAGAGAGAGAGAGAGAGAGAGAGAGAGAGAGAGAGGGGGGGGAGGAGAAATGGAGAAGAGGGGGGGAGGGCTAGAGAAAATGAGAGTTGAGGAAATAAGGAAAAGGAGACAGAGATTGAAGCAGAAAAAGAATATTAACACGAGAATGACAGAGAGAGAGAAAGAGAGAGAGAGAGAGAGAGAGAGAGAGAGAGAGAGAGAGAGAGAGAGAGAGAGAGAGAGAGAGAGAGAGAGAGGCTTCGAGTGCTGTGGGAACAAGGCAGGTCTGAGATCGGAAGATAGTCAACCATTCTATTATTCTCCATGCGAGGCAGCAGGAGGAGGAGGAGGAGGAAGAAGAAAGGAAGGGGGTTGGAGGAAGGTGTGGGAGGGGAACGGGTACAGGTAGGAGGGGAGGAGAAGGGGGCTGGGAAGGGGGGAGGGGGTTGCCTGAGGGTTTCCAGGCTTCGGACATGCCTCTGATGATGGGTCAGGGGAAGCTGAAACTGCAACTGGTGACCTCGTAAAGCAGCTGATAAATCTAGCGTCGCTGTGTGATGCCTTCTACGTGTGACTAGATATATATGCTGTACAGGCATTTATGTACATACTTGTGGAATATACACAAGTAGGGATGCATACACGTAAATGTTTAAGTAGTAAAACATACATCTGATATGCTTTCTCTCTCTCTCTCTCTCTCTCTCTCTTCTCTCTCTCTCTCTCTCTCTCTCTCTCTCTCTCTCTCTCTTCTCTCTCTCTCTCTCTCTCTCTCTCTTCTCTCTTCTCTTTCTTCTCTTCTCTTTCATACTCTCTTTCTTTCATACTCTCATACTCACTCTCCCCCCCCCTCTCTCTCTTTCTCTCTCTCTCTCTCTCTCTCTCTCTCTCTCTTCTCTCTCTCTCTCTCTCTCTCTCTCTCTCTCTCTCTCTCTCTCTCTCCTCTCTCTTCTCTCTCTCTCTCTCTCTCTCTCTCTCTCTCTCTCTCCTCTCTCTCTCTCTCTCTCTCTCTCTCTCTCTCTCTCTCTCTACCTGCCACAGATCCATTCATTAGAATACTGAAACGTTCACATTTAGAGATTTTCCAAAAGTATAAAACAGACAAAAGAAAACAAGAAAGACGAAAAGAAAGAAAACAAACATATAGAAGCAGAGAAGAGGTGAAAAGATTCTCAATTCTCTGACGATGATAGAGAAGACGAAGACCAGTGTTGCCAGATGTTCTCTCCTTCGCCTCCCCCCCCCCTTTCCAAATTACAAGGTTTCGCGGAAAATTACAGTCCCCGCTGAAATACAAAATCTCGATTCTCGTTTTCTCTTTCTCTCTCGTTTGTTTTCTTTTTTTTCATATTCTTTCTTTCTTGATTCTTCCCCTATTCTTTGGTGGAATATTTCTTCTCGTGTGAGAATGTTAAGATCGTTATTATCATTGTCGGTTATCATTTCTATCATCATTATTATCATTATCATTATTATTTCTATCATCGTTACTATCATTACCATTAGTAGTATCATTATTATTGTTATTGCCATTACAATTGTTGTAGTTGTTACTAGTGTTATCATCATAGCTTTATCACGGTTTATATTAGTTTCATCATTACTGTTGTTAATATTATTACCATTACTATTATTGTTATTATCATCACAATCACTATCATCACCATTATGATTACCACTGACGACCTTATCATAACAATTATTGTTAATACTGTTAACAATATCATAGCTCCTCATTAACAACATTATTACCATTATCACCATTATCATTTTCATTGTT
>NW_020870479.1:330021-335021 GCF_003789085.1 Penaeus vannamei | reverse complement strand
ACACTATATATAAAAGAAAGCCCCAAAAATGAAAGAGAGAGACAGTCAGTTCATGAGCTTCAAACAAAGTCACATACTGTTGTTTCGGATTAGTGTGATCGTGTTTGTGCAAGTACAGTATTTCAAAGAGCATTACAAAAATAATATAAGTCAAATATTGACATCTGATAAAACTCCTACTGTACATCTATGCAACCTACATCGGTGAGATAAAAAAAAAAAAATGTGATGGCAGTAAATTAATATACACTGAATCATAGTTTCATGTCATAAAACAAATAACATTTCACTGAATCACCAATATTAGAAAAGATATGATTCAGGCACCAGCAAAAGTAGTAGCTACCACTATTCTCAGTGTTCCATCACCAAGCTAGCTGTCACTGTCTCTGTACAATTATAAACATACTGCCTTTAGCAAGATGAAGAGAAAACTTGCAATAGCTTCCTTTCACAATTTGCAAAGCTTCTGCAGGAAGATAGAAATTCACTTCAAAGGATGGATTGGTGTGCATTTTGAGAAATTATTTAAAAACGAGTGAGTTATGCATCTTTTCATTCTTAAACTATACTTTGTTGTCTATCTACATCTATAGCTATCTGTCTTTTCTATCTTCTTTATTATCTGTATATTCATAATTTGGCAGGGTAATGTTATCATTCATGGATATTAATCTACCTCTCTATCATTACCTGTTACTAAGTATCTAGGCAGCTGCAGCACTGGGTTATATTTATCTATAAAACTATCACTAAAACTAACAGTAAACTATAAAACCTTGATAGAATAAAAAAACATTATTATTTTTTAAAAATCTTTGTTACATTCATCTAAAAACAATTTTAATCAGTGGGAAAATTGTGAGAAAAAAATATTGCTCATTGCAGTTTCTCTAAATAATTATATAAAATCAGAAAGAGACACTTACAATCTATATTTTGATTATGGACATCATATAAGAATTACTGAAGTTGCTATACATTTAAAACATATGAGAAATTAAAAACATATGAGTAGCTTTCATATATGAGAAATTAAAATATATGAGTAGCTTTCATATATGAGAAATTAAAATATATGAGTAGCTTTCAAATTGTTTTCCAGTAATGTAATACAAAATAAAATTAAATAAAAATAGATATACTATCATGATATAAGTGTGAATACATTTCTACAGTCAGAAATACATCCATATAGACTACAACAAATTGTGCTCCTGATGTAATAAAAATCTATATAAAAAACAATACACAATCTACAGCATAGGTTTGTGTTAACATTTTGTACGCGAAGAAGGCAAACTCATGGTCACTGCTCTGCAAAACTTTCATTTGTCTGTCTGGCTGTGTCAAAACACTTGCAAAAACAACTGGTCTTTGTAAAAAAAAGAAAAAAAACAGTCACACAAGATTCCATGAATGCAATTAGGCCAATCACTGTTGCTTTACTTGAGCATGGAATAAAATTTTGGTTTTCTCCATTACATTGGTGTCACTTAATTTGGATAAATCCCTTAATTCAAATATACATTATGCATAATCATTTGCTTCTGGAGCTCAGTTACAATCTAGGTAGTGAGAGAATTTGGTAGGAAGTTGGAGTTCTTGCCAGTGATAGAGCCACCTGTGTCGGGGAATTTTTCCAGGTCTTCCCGCACCACTACTCTGCCGTCATACTTGACGTCAAGTGGGTAGGACATCAAATGAGAATCATTGTGCTCTGCTTCTGGTGCTATGAACTTCTCTAGATTAGACTTTGCAAGTTCATTAATGGCTCTCATACAGTCAACTGAAGTTGGTGTAAGATGTTCCTCCATGTGAGCACCGCAGTGCTCAGCCCACAGGGATAAGCGGAAAGTTCTGACGTCACCCTCTATTTCACCGTCTCCACACTCTTCTTTGGTATACATTGGCTGATATGCTCCTAGAGCCATTTCAGAATCACGGTTGCCACTCATGCTCCTTTCATTGATGTTAGCCGAACCAACAATAATATATTCATCATCAAATATTGCCATTTTGGAGTGGACATAGATCATGAAACGGAGATTCTCACGTGCCTTTTCAGCTACAGTTCCAGAGTCTGGTTCATCCAAACCATCTGGGAGATCTTCTGGACATTCTCGCTTCCCTAGACAATAGAAGCTAAGGTAGTCAGTGGGATGGGCTTCTATTTTGGCCTTGCGAATGGCCTTAGCAATCTTTTTGTACATCATTTCCATTGTACGATGTTGCCAGTGAAGGATTTCTTGCACCGCTGTTGAGGTTGGGTCTCCCTCTGGGTGGATAGGAATCACCACATACACCCGGAAGTCCTCTCCTGCATTTATGGCATTTATTATTCTCGTTGTAAGCTCGATGGGGATAAGATGCGGGCACTTTGCTTCATGCACTAACCAGCTGTGTGCTGACCCGAGGAAATACTGATTTTCTATATAAATAAAGCGTTTAGCTCGTCGGATGTGATGTACATAAGCTCTCTGAATGGAGTTCTCATACAATCGGCCCTTCCTGGTAAGTAGTCTATCCAGGACATTCGAATCAAACTGTGCAGAGTCAGAGTTAATGGAACGGAAGAACTGCACATTCCATATTGTCTCATCTGGAGAATCCCACTCCAAGACAAAGTCATCTTCAGTGACTGGAAGAAGACGGTTTTCCCTATCTGGAGCCTGACGACGCCACCTCTCTACAAAGTTTTGCAAAAGGTCATTAGCTGCCCGTCCTTCTACATACATATGGATATCATGCCAAGGCTCACGTGGGCCTTGAGTAACTGAGGACTGACAGATGCCATTGTAGAAATCATATTGGTGTTGTTCTGGCAGTGTTTTATACAGAGGGTGGTCAGGCGTGTCATAGCGTCCATCTGTCAAGTCAATGCCTCCAGCAAATGCCACCAGACGTCGCCTGTCATCACCTTCTGCTTCGGCATCAACTATAACACACTTCTGGTGGTGGGTGTACAGGGTTGCCACAAAATTATTTTCCATGAGCTTACCCTTGTTCTTCTGACGTGGTGCCAGGAAAACTTCGACCTCTGACCCCTCGAAGAAAAGCCTTGTCTCCTCATCATGAGTGCCCATGATCCCTGGGGTGTAGATATCCGTGCTCATGGCCTCATTCCAGACCATGACCATGACCCTGACCCCTTCGTTTGCCTTCCTCTTTAGCACGTCACCCAGATTCTCGCATTCGCCATCGCGTAAGAGACTCATGTCTGCCTTCACGCTCCATCCGATGATATAAATCAGCTTTTGTGCATTTTCGATGGCGTTGGTGATGTCCACCCACAGTTGTGGTGGTTCGTATGCGTCTCCTGTTCGTGTTGGGACGTCCGTGACCGGTGGCTCAGCGGGCGTGTGGGCGTCCTGGTAGAGCTTCACACGGCAGCCAGTCCGCATGGGAAACACTGTGTCTGGAACCTCATTGGACCGCGTTATCTGAGCCGTGGTCAAAAAACGCAGTGACACATTGAGGGAACCGGCTGGGTTTCCGCTCTTGTCTATGATCGGGAACCAGCCAGTCACAGGCTCGTCGCTAAGGAGGTCCTCCGCTCTGATGCTCATGAATCCCATCGACTCCATCTTGACTAAGTCGAGGTCCTTGACGGTGAAGAGGAGGGACTCCGTTTCGTGGCACATCTCGATGCGGAACTTCTCGCCCCAGTGAGGGTTCAGGGAATTGTAGATGATGGACGTCTTGGCGATGCGGCACGTCTTCCGGCCCGCGCAGCACGTGTCCACGGTCACGTACGGATCCGAGACATCCTTCGAGGACCGGAACCAGGAGGTGTCGACGTCAGGGAGGTCCCGCCCCTCGATGACCTCAAGGTATAGGACGCCGTGAAGGAAGACCATTTTGCCACGCTCTGCGAAGGCGCCGCTCCGACTGAAACCTGCCGAGGGGAAAGAAATTAGAAAGAGCGAAGGGGAAATCATGATTAAAATGATCGATGTTTAATCCTGCTCTAACTCACGAAGAACTTTACAAGACTGCAGTGTTAATATATACTGAAATATCAAGTTTTCTGATTATGAATAGTGAAAGAGAAGAACAAAAGAATAAAATAAAATAACTGGAAAGAGCTTACAATGAACATTAACAATGATAAATAGTTTCTCTCTTAAATGAAATACAAAATGTTATTTTTTCGAAAATACAAGTTCGAATAAGGAAAAGCTATTTTGTAAGTCTAAATACCATATGTAAACCATTGGCTTAAGCACTGTCAGGCCATGCAAAAGTGCACTGCAGTTGCTGCTGTTTATCTAATATATACATATTTTTCTTTGTCATTACATTATCCCTTTTTATCTTGGAATAAAACATTTAAACTTTATACAAAGAGACAGATCAATTCAGCAATATTGTTTTGGACAGAGAAAAATCTTCAAGTGAAAAAATTAATATATATATATATATATATATATATATATATATATATATATATATATATATATATATATATATATAAAGAGAGATAAAGATATAGATAAATATGCATCTATGTAGCTATTTGTTCATCCGTTCTCTATCAACATACAGAGGTCCTCACAACAGAGAATGAAAGGTGTTCAAAATAAAGCAAAATATAAATGTATTCATTTTTTTAAAGTATGGCTTTAAAAGGCAAGGATTTTACAATTACATATTTTCTTCATCAGCGATAAGAGAAAATTAATTCAGTGCGATGATGTTAAATGAAGAAATTAAAATGAGTTGGACATTGAAGATTTTTCCTAAATGTTATTCCGCTCAAAACATACTTAAAACTAAACCAAAAAAAGGTAAATAGTTAAAATAAAATCTAATAAAGAAGACCAAAGAATAATACCAAATAAATGCTGTTGTTTTTTTTTTCTAGAAATCATTAATTGAAAATTCGATTTTCTGTCCACAATTTTCTAATAAATTATTATAAATTGGTTAATAAAGATAAGTATTGTTTATAAAAGATAAAATTTTGTTAGTAGAAGCAGCAATGGCTTAAGTATTAG
>NW_020870479.1:317521-322521 GCF_003789085.1 Penaeus vannamei | reverse complement strand
GTGGTTTGGATCTCTTTTCTTTTCTCTCTCTTTTTTTTCGCGTGTGTTTCAGCACCTGTAATGGCCGTGCGTTTGGTTATCGACTAACTTTTCTCTACGGAAAGCGGGGCGTGGTTTTCCGATCACGTTTTCGTCGTGGGTGCCATGATTCTTTGGGTTCTCGCACCCACCTCCCACTACCGCACGAGACCTGACTGTACTTCACTGTAGCGTCACGGAAAGTAACATTTCTAGTTACGTCATACTCTGTATCACGCGGCTCTGCGGGTTCTGTTCCGGCCTGTTGTTACGCTGGGACTCATGTAGGCCTATGTCTTCGACCTGTGAATCAACGCCCTTCGCTGTATTCACCAAAGACATAAAAATCAATAAACAAAAAACAAAAAAAACATTCATTTCATTCTCAAACCGAACACCTGTCTTTCTCAAATTTTACCCAAAGAAGAGACAGGTAAGATACACTTAACACACTAGAGTACTTTCTAACCCTTTTACGCTAGAGTGAGAGAGAGAAGGGTGTGGCTAGATACTCGTTACCTTGTTATATATTCAACAACGTCCTTCCTCACGCACCTACAGTGTTGGGTTATAACCACGCTCTGACTCTGCTCGGTTATTACTGTGTTGCATTACGTAGCAACACTATACGATTAACACTGTATACCACTGATGGGGGGGGGGGGTGAATGGTGGTGGTGAATGGTGATCGTGATGACTAAAACGTCAAGAACTGAATCAATGATACCATTAAAACCAACTACGATTGCAATGATGATAACGATACATACACTATCACCAACATTCCCGTGGACTACCCCCATCAACTCCCTCCTCGATGCTTGTGTTACACGATCCTTCCCTGGAGACAGACAGGTGCTTCTAACACACAGTTGTCAGCTGCCGTCACGGCCAAACTACTCGAGCTGTGTACGGTTGAGAGAAAGACGGAAATGGGCAGTTCCCGTCCCTTTCAATTCGATAATTTTCCATTTCCTTTCTTGTTCGTCATATTTCTTATTCTTCTTCATCGGTTTCCCTCAGTTTCTCTTTTCTTATCGTTCACTTGAGCATCTGAATTTCCTATTTTCTTATCGTTCGCTTGAGCATCTGAATATTGTATTCATGTAACTCGTTTACCTTATAAATTACGTTTTTGTGTTTTTTTTTCTTTTTTATTAGCTTTCTCTTCATTCATAAAAGGTCAGATTCTGAACTTATCCTTAGGCTATGCGTTGAGTATAGGTAGGCCTATATTATTTAGGTAGATCTTGGTTTGCCAGACAGCATGGGAAAAATTATGTCTTCTCTTTTCTTTTTCCCGTTTTTTAGCTTAACTATTTTTCTTCTACTTCTACTACTACTACTACTCTCTAATAGTATTACCCCTACTTCCACTATTACTACTACTACTTCTACTGCCACTATTACTATTCGAGAAATTTCTTGACTAAGGAAATATTCTACGAGCATATCCAAGCTACGATCGGAACTATAAAAGTGTAATTTAGGAAAAAAATAAATAAATAAATAAATAATAATAAAATCGTTTTTTTTTTTTTTTTTTTTTTTTGGGGGGGGGTAATTGACGCTCCTGACGACTACTCCTGTCTCTTTTTCGTCTACCTCTGCCCTTCCACCTCTTTCTATCACTGGTCGCTCTCTCCCTCGTCATCTATGCTTCTTTCAACACCACACGTTAGTCCACTTTCTCATTCATGCATTACTTTCCGTGTTCTTGAATTTTCTCTTCATAAAGTGCATCTCCAATAACATCAATCACTTGTCGTTTATGTCAGCTTGGTGACAGAAAGCATACCTGATCTGTCATACAGAAATATGAACACATATATAGGCCTGTGAGTGTGTGTGCGTGTTACTATGTATGTATATGTATGTATGTATGTATGTATATGTATATGTATGTGTATGTGTATGTGTATGTATGTATATGTATATCTATATCTACATCTATATCTATCTATATCTATATATCTATATCTATCTATATATCTATATCTATCTATATCTATATATCTATATCTATCTATCTATATATCTATCTATTATATCTCTATATATCTATATATCTCTATCTATCTATCTATCTATCTATCTAATCTATCTATCTATCTATCTATCTATCTATCTATCTATCTATCTATCTATCTATCTATCTATCTATCTATCTATCTAATCTATCTATGCAAATCACTATGTTTGGAAATCGCCAGTTCCCTTCCGCCTATCACCCGTTCTGCCAAATCCCCCGAAAGCAGCGCGGATCCCAAGGCCAAACGAGCAATTGCGGCTGCATACAACGACCACTTTTGATTGCCCTTTGAGTGACTTCCTCAGTCCATGAGTCCGTGTCCATTGCAACTCTCCTTCTGTTATCCAGTTGTGCTTGGTCTAGTTTATTCAATTCATTTGTTTTCTGGTTCGTCTATCTCGCGTGTTATTTTTATTTATTTTATTTTTTTAATCTTGTGTGATTTGATTTGTCTTATCTTTAAAACAGTTTCATATCGTTTTCATCATTTCATTTTATATTCGTTACCATTACCTTCTGTATTCACATATCCTCTATTTCAGATTTCTCACGTACTTTTTCTATTTCCTTGAGTTCATATGTCTACTTGCCCAGTTCTTATACTTTATCAATACATATCTTTCTCTTCACATTTCCGTGTCTTCAACCACAGTGATTTACTCCCCTTCTGGCTGACTTCCTTGCCTCACTTCCGTTCATTATCAAGGTAATTCATATCCTAGAAGGCTTTCCTGCATGTCTGTGCAATGGGAAGTGTACAAGGAACAATTTCATTTCCCCATGGCCAAGAGAGAACAGTTATCCATTACTAACAAGTTTTTTTTCGAAACATCTCACACATCCTATGTATATTTTAAACCGAGACAATCACACATCCTATGTATATTTTAACCGACACATCTCACACATCCTATGTATATTTTAAACTATCACACATCCTATGTATATTTTAAACCCTCAATAATCTACTTCTATCACAAGAATTTAATCTTTAAAAAAATCCTTTAGCAATATACTTCCAGCTGGTCACTTAGTCACGCAGCTGAAGCATTGCACATGCGTGAAGTCACACTAAATTCCTTCTTTTTATTCAATACCCACGTGTTTACACTTGCACAGTTTATTTTCTATCTTCTGTTCTCTCTCTTTGTGGTTTTCTTTTTCTTTACTCGCGTCTTTCAATTCTATTATATTATTTTAAATCAAGCGAGTCTTCCCTTTTCATGTATTCCGTTATCTTAAATTAAATTATCGTTATTTTTTTCTAGCCCAATTCTTCCACTTATCAATCTTTTACTTGACCTTTCTATCAAATTATCCTCTCTGTCTCTCTTCTCGCTCTTCCTATTTTTATCCTGTCTTCCCTTTTTTACAATCTTACTTCCTCATTCTCCAGACTTTCCTGGCACTCAAGGAGGGGGGAAAAATGTTGCCAGATAACCTCCCCTCCTGCGGTGCTCTGGCAAAGGCGATATCATTACAACCCATTTTGCAATCGTCGTCATTTGTTTTTATTGCAATGTTTGAGTTGGCGAGCGTCGAATAAGAGCGGTTTTATTCCTGGCGTCGAGAAAGAGCCGTGGTTTTGGTCCTGGCGACAGAGGCTCAAGGACTTTGGTCATGTGGAAGGAATTGTTGCGGTATCCTCTGATCGAAGGATAAGACAGTTCCATGGTTATATCAAGTGGATATAGGATACTGGGTGAAGTATTCTAGGGAGTTATACAATATTGAACTGGATACCTATTATTACTATTATTATTATTATTATTAATTTTCATTTTTATCTTTTTTTATTATTATTTTTTTTTACATGGCATGTCCTATACTTCATTTTAAACCCTCAATAATCTACTTCTATCACAAGAATTCAATCTTTAAAAAATCCTTTATCAATATAGTACCAGCTGGTCACTCTTAGGGAATGAATGAAGGGAAGGACACGATACAACGACGCAGCCCCCTAGGAGTCACAGCCTCATATGATCAATGGTGATGGATGTTCTTTGTCCTTCCCCCCCCCCCCCCCCTCTCCTCCCCACCTATCCACTCCACTCCCTCCCATCCCCTTCCCTTCTACTCTTATATATCCCAGCAATCTCTAACCCATCCCCCCCCCCTACTCTCACCCCCCCTTCCTCCTCCCCCCCTGCCTTACCTCCAACCTCATCTTCATCATTTCCCTTCAACCCCCACTCCCTCCCTCCCTCCCCTCCCTCACCCACCCACCCCCCCTCCTCCTCCCTCAAACCATCTGCCGGATTCCTCTTTCGATGACGACACACTCGCGTCCTCACAACAACCTCGCCTCACCCTCCCCTCGCCTCCTCCTTCTCTTCTCAAAAATATATATGTTAACGTGAGGTTGTAGCGATGACAAAGGGAATGTGACAAAAAAAAAAAAAAAAAAAAAAAAAAAAAAAAAAGTAAAATGATGTGTTGACTGGCACATGCTCGATGACGTCATCTTTGTGTTATTATGGACGTGGTGATTGTAATAACAGTTGTAGCATGTTGGAGAAATCTCGGAGTGTGGTGGACGTGGTCGAGACCTAGCAATTGGGTTTCTTGAGCAACCAAATTCCTATGGTTTACAATACGTACACATGCGCGTGGATACAGACACACAGACACTCACAAGCATGTATGTGTGGTGAGTTTGAGCGTGTGCGTGTGTGTGTGTGTGTGTGTGTGTGTGTGTGTGTGTGTGTGTGTGTGTGTGTGTGTGTGTGTGTGTGTGTGTGTGTGTGTGTGTGTGTGTGTGTGTGTGTGTGACATGTTTGTTTATATTTGTATGTATGTGAGTATATATATGTATGTTTGCGTGAATGTGTGTGTATGTATATGTGTATGTGTATGAATATATGTATGTATATGTGTATGAATATGTGTGTGCATGTAATTGTATTTGTTTACAATACACAATACACGTCTTAGCAGGGCCTCTTCA
>NW_020870479.1:312521-315021 GCF_003789085.1 Penaeus vannamei | reverse complement strand
TATACACCACAGACCACGAGCTAGTGCATGACGCTCCCGTGCGGCGCCTCGCCATGCACTGAAACCGACCTTCCACAAACACGTCATGCTCCTCACTTTCGGTCTCCCACGCTGCATCGATCTGCCGCCCTTCCCACACAGGGGACTCTCTCGCTGCTGAGGGTCTGCGGCGACGTTCCCTCTCGCAAAATCCTTCACTGAGAGACAGAGGAGACTTGTCTATGCTCCGCGGGCCCTGTGTCTCCGCCCCTGAGCGCGAGGCCTACCTGGGTTAGGCCCAACGTACAGCGCCGCGAGAGGAAGGCGGAGGAAGAAGGTGGTTTCCAACATTTCCCATTTCCTCTCTCCGTCTCGCCCCGGTCGCCTGCCAGACGCCCCGCAGACAGTCGAGGCGGTTATTCGATATTGACTGATGGCCACGCGATATCTAGGATACTGTGCATATTTATTAGCGTTTTGTACGTGGCGACATCTTGGTGCATGCGTTCACAGCCGAGAGCGTCACAAGGAGTTGTTGGGATCCCGTGGCTGTGGGGCTGGGTAACCCTGTGGCCTTCAGAGTCACCCCACATCTTTCCACCACCTCCTCCTCTTCCCATTCCTCCTCCAACTCTCCTGCTCCTTCTCCTGTTTTCACCCCGCCCCCTTCCAAACCCCGCCTTCTTCCACGTGCTGGCTCAGACAAGGCGTTTTATCACATGCACTGGCAACTGGAGAGGCATTATAGTTTCAAGTGTACATTGCAAGTTCATCTGTTCTGTGATATATCGGAAGTATATACCTTTTTTCCCCCACTCAAACGCACACTCATGCGACCTGTACCAAGTTCTCGTGCTAAGGTTAGACGCCACACTGAGCCAGGAGTTGTAACACACTCTGCCCTCAACTCTCACTCTCCCCCTCCCCCTACTCCCCCTTCTCCTCCACTTCCCCTCCCCTCTTCTTCTTTCCCCCTCCCCCCCCTCCCCCTCCAGGGCCCCTTCCCACAACGTCCTTACTACGACTCTTCAGTAACGAACATTTGCGATATTTTTAACGTGCCTGAGCGACCAGATAATGCGTTAATATTACGCACACATCATGCACAACTGACATGTACAGAGTGACCACCTGTTACGCATGTGTTTATCGGTAGCGAGTGATCCGAAGCCGTACAAAAACAAATGAAAAGATTCGAAAAAGAACGAAACGTTTTGACAAATACCTGTCCTTCGTTCGCTTGGCCTTACCTACCCGAAAGTCCGGATAATCGCATAAACAAACCACAGGCTGAAATTATTCCATGAATGGTGTATATACATCCCCGCTAAAGTTTTCGTTTTCACCCTAACATGAATATAGGATATAGACCCAACAGTCTAGTCCCTTAATACACACAGAGACACGAATAGAAAATCAAACTCAACGTAGAAAGCTGAGAATTGAGAAAATGGATAATGGGGTGAGGTAAGCTGGTAGTACATGGCTTTGATATGATGGAGATAGCTTTTGGTGTATGGGTATGAGCGAAATTGTGTGTGTGTGTGTGTGTGTGTGTGTGTGTGTGTGTGTGTGTGTGTGTGTGTGTGTGTGTGTGTGTGTGTGTGTGTGTGTGTGTGTGAGTGAGTGAGTGAGTGAGTGAGTGAGTGAGTGAGTGAGTGAGTGAGTGAGTGAGTGAGAGAGAGAGAGAGGGAGAGAGAGAGAGAGAGAGAGAGAGAGAGGAGAGAGAGAGAGAGAGAGAGAGAGAGAGAGAGAGAGAGAGAGAGAGAGAGAGAGAGAGAGAGAGAGAGAGAGAGAAGAGAGAGAGAGAGAGAGAGAGAGAGAGAGAGAGAGAGAGAGAGAGAGAGAGAGAGAGAGAGAGAGAGAGAGAGAGAGAGAGAGAGAGAGAGAGAGAGAGAGAGAGAGAGAGAGAGAGAGAGAGAGAGAGAGAGAGAGAGAGAGAGAGAGAGAGAGAGAGAGAGAGAGAGAGAGAGAGAGAGAGAGAGAGAGAGAGAGAGAGACAGACAGACAGACAGAGAGAGAGAGACAGAGACAGAGAAAATGGAAAAGTCGACAGACACTCAAAGAGCAGAAATAATAATAATAATAATAATAACAATGATGATAATGAAAATGATACTACTACTACTACAACTACTATTAATAATAATAATAATAATAATAATAATAATAATAATAATAATAATAATAATAATAATAATAATAATAACAACAGTAGCAGCAACAATAATAATAACAGCGATAATAATAATAATAATAATAATAATAATAATAATAATAATAATAATAATAATAATATAAAAATAATAAATAATAATATATAACAATAATAAATAATATAAAAACAACAACAACAATACTAATAAATAATAATAACAATATCTATCAAAAACAACAATAATAGCAATAAAATTAATAAAAACAGCCAAAACCCAACCCACGACAATAACCAAAACAAATTTAGCAACACCAAAAACTTAAAACAAAGAAAGACCACCAACGCTCATAACAGCACTAAAAA
>NW_020870479.1:297521-300021 GCF_003789085.1 Penaeus vannamei | reverse complement strand
AAGGAGCCGGGACTCACGGTCCTTCACTTGATTTCGCCACCTTTCAGTGAAGTTTGCCAGAACATCTAAGACTATAGGTCCATCCAAACGGCAATGAATATCATGCCACGGCTGTCGTGGTCCTACCTCACTAGTGGTAGTTGCACAGCCATTGTAAAAGTCTCCAACATGAACTGTTGTCAATGTTTTGAAAAGCTCATGCTCTGGTGTATCATAGCGACCATCTGTGATATCTAAGCCACCTATGAAGGCCTGAAGTCTTGGTAAGTCCTCACCTTCTTCAGGTGGAACGTCAAGGATTACAGTTTTCTGGTGATGAGTGTAACACGTTTGGGCAAACTGATCTTGGAAGAATGATGCCATTCCTTCCAAGGTGCGTATCCTTGGCACCACAGCCACTTCTACATCAGATCCTTCAAAATAAAGACGTGTTTCTTCATCATGAGTGCCCATGAAACCTGCTGTAACCCCAGTGCTCATTTTCTCATTCCACACCATTACAAGCACACGAACCCCTTCTTCCGCTTTCCTTTTAAGCAGGTCGCCTACGGTTTCTCCAACTGCTTCCTCACAATCACATTCACCCCTCACCAGAACTGTTTCTGCATATACACTCCAGCCTGTAATATATATAAGCCTCTGTGCATTGTTTAAGGCTTTGTAGAGGTCAGTCCATGCACAAGGAGGGTCATATGGTTCACCCGAGGCTGTGGGGACACTCTCAAAGAGTGGTAAAGGCGGACAATGTGCATCCTGATAAACAGTGACTTTGCATCCTTCACGCAGAGGGAAATAACAATCGGGGACCTCAAATGTCATATCCATCATATCCTTGGGAACATAATTGATTTTCAAGTTAATGCGTCCATCACACCCTGAGAGGGGATACCAGCCCTCCATTGTTTCTCCGTCCATTAGGTCCCCTCCTCTGAGACTCACCTCGCCTAATAATCCAGCATCGAAGTGGTCCTTGTCCAGGACCTGGATCTGAATTTCATCTGCAACATGGCATACCGGGATTCTGAACGATTCTTGCCACTTTGGTGAGAGGTCGTTGTTGATAACAGCTGTCTTGCAGAGCACACAGTTACCCACTTTAACCTGGGCAAAGGGATCAGACGTGTCCTTTGGGTCAATGTTGAAAAATGCTGTGTCACAGTCTGGAAGTCCATCTGCTGCTATTAAATCAATATATAGGTAGCCCCTTAACATAGCCATTTTGAAACTGGTGATTACTTCTCTCCTTAATGTATACTAGTGAAGTGCCAAGTCTTTTCTACTACAAACACATGAACATGCAGACAGCAGCTGGGAGGGAACACACACACTACCAGATCAGCCTCGATTCTTGATAGCACGTACAGTAGAAGTCACCTGCAAAAAGTAATTGGAATTAACAAATGGTGCATGTCTTATTCGATATCAAAGAATCATTAGAATCTATAATTTTGAGTATAATGAGTATTCAAAACTCTCTACCTTGCATAATCTGGATATACTAAATGACATTATAATGATATGTTAGTGAACTATATGAAATTCAAACTGCAACACTCTAAAGAAGTACATAAAACCATCATAACTGACAGAAAACTAAAATCAAACTGACAATAACATATCTGAGCATAAAGTACGAGTTTGTGGTTCACAATCTTTTGACCAGTAGAGACTCCTTCTTATGATTTTCTCAAGGTTACATTGTTTTAGAAAAAAAAAGGAAAAAAAAAAAATGTTTACTAAACAAGCTGACATCATTCAATAACAACAGAACACAGTATTAACTAGAGAACTCCTGTAACTGAACGTGCAGCCAAAGCAACGGAACATGAGAATCTTAATCGGCTAGATCAAATAATACTGTCTGCACTGTATATGATTAATGATCTACTGGTTACTCTGGAAATATTTAAAAAGCTGCTTCTCTCATGAACAATACTGCAATTAACACTGGAGCTTCTGAATTTTTTTAACCTATCTCACTGACTTTCATTTTTGACTCTGGAAAACAAAGATTGGGAACCACTTAAATATATGGGTTTTTTATCAAAATCTTATCTTCAAGTTATCATCTATAAAGTAAGAGTCCTTAGGAGAACAAGATAAATATTAAGTAGCATAATCTCATGTTTATCTAAAGCTAGATAAGACATGAAATTTATGCTTTGATCTGAAATTGGTATTTTCCAGGTACAAACTGCAGAAACATACTCTGGAGGGTAATACACTATATATATATATATATATATATATATATATTATATATATATATATATAATATATATATATATATATGTGTGTGTGTGTGGTGTGTGTGTGTGTGTGTGTGTGTGTGTGTGTGTGTGTGTGTGTGTGTGTGTGTGTGTGTGTGTGTGTGTGTCTATTATATATATATATATTATATATATATTATATATATATATATATATATTATATATATATTTATTATTTATTTATATATATATATATATATATATATAATATATATATTATAATATATATA
>NW_020870479.1:275021-280021 GCF_003789085.1 Penaeus vannamei | reverse complement strand
TATGCTTAAGACAGAGAAAGAAAAATGAAAAATTGTAAACGCTAATCAAATAACTATGACACACACCTCATAAAATTGATTAGTTAAAAAGTCACACACACACAAAAATGAAATAACACACACCACCAAACACACATAAAAATAGATAAATAAATAGAGCACATACCACACACAAAAATGAAATAACACACACACCACCAAATACACACAAAAAATAGATAAATAGATAGAGCACATAACACCACACACAAAAATGAAATAACACACATCACCAAACACACACACACAAAATAGATAAATAGATAGAGCACATATCACCACACACAAAAATGAAATAACACACACATAACCAAATACACATATAAAAATAGATAAATAGGTAGAGCACAGAACACCACACACAAAACTGAAATAACACACACACCACCAAATACACACACAAAAAATAGATAAATAGATAGAGCACATATCACCACACACAAAACTGAAATAACACACACACCACCAAATACACACACATAAAAATAGATAAATAAATAAGCACATATCACCACACACAAAAATGAAATACACACACATAACCAAATACACACACAACAAACAGATAAATAGATAAATAAATAAAGCACATATTACGAAATACACTAACAAGAGAAGACACAGAAGACAGGTAAACCCAGGACGTGGTGAGGTGAGTGACTGTCATGTGTGGTGGGGGATCGAATGTGGGTTGGGGGTTGGAGGTTGGGGAAGAAGGGGGGGGGGAGGGTATCAAGTGTCATTTGTAAGGCATCACAAGACTCCTGACTTGAGAACACACGCACGCACACACACGCACACACACACACACACACACACACACCACACACACACACACACACACACACACACACACACACACACACACACGTTATTTGCACTCTATATTCAATATTCAAGTTTTTAAAACCGTTCAAGAATGGCAAGTTTTGTTTTTACATAATTTTTCGTAATTCAGTATTCTCTTTAAATGATAAATGAGTCCAACTAGTAGTCATGACATGTATGTAAACGATCTAAATAATCTTGTTACAGCAATGAAAAAAATCACCATTACGTACATTTTAACTTTTAAACAATGAAAGTATATCCATATCTGTCAGTAGAGGATCCACCATGAAAATCAAATGCTATGTCGTTGCATCATGAAGTTTTACTCAATCAATTGTAACCCTATCATGGAATCCGAGTCATTTTACCTTTAATACATATATATTTTTGTTGCAGCATTGCAGTGTGCGCGCGCGTGAGTAGCCCTCACTGACTATGGGTAATTTAGTAACCCAAAACTATCACAACAAGCATAAGAAAAACTATTGTAAGAAATGGAATTAATTGAATTACTATATCTTATATTGATAATTCTTTCTCTCTCTCTCTCTCTCTCTCTCTCTCTCTCTCTCTCTCTCTCTCTCTCTCTCTCTCTCTCTCTCTCTTCTCTCTCTCTCTCTTCTCTCTCTCTCTCTCTCATATCCCTGGACGTCTTTATCCCGCAGATTTTTTTTTTTTTTTTCACAAAATTTGTAAATGATCGCTCGGTTGTATTTTTTCTTTCAAACTCTCTTTTCTTTTATATTTCTAATTATTGAAACAATAAATGGCCTGGGAATAAAGGTATGGTTCCGGTTTGTTATACGAAAATCGACATATTTTCCCCTAACATAATGAATGCAAAAATGTTTATTTAACCATTATTCAGTCCTACTCTAAATTAGAAGAAATATATATTTGAAAAGATGCAAAAAGTGACATTGTTTACATGTGTAAAATCTCGCACGCTTTGTTTGTCTCCCAGTCATAGTCTAAATTAGATGAAATATATATTTGAATAGATGTAAAAAAATGACACGTTTAAGGTATTTATAAAGTCTCGTACACTTTGTTTCTCTCCCAGCGTTCATTCAAATTCAAAATCATATTCAATTCACGCAAATAGCACTTTCTGCATACCATGACCACACTTCCCCCTTATATAAAAGGTGTTTCTTTATGCTCAAGAAAAAAATAGAAAGAAACTTTTATAGATTTGTTATCATTACTAGCCCTTGAGGATACATCAACAAAACAATAGATATTAGGCAAATACGGATAAAAGTCATCATTCCAATATTTTTGGTAAAATGTATACATTTTTGGACTATACTTTTCCATTGTATGTATTTAATAAGGTGTATTTTTTTTTTTTTTTTTTTTTTTTTTTTTTTTTTGCTATTGCACGTAGAATTATCTAACAAATTGTTCTTTCTTTCATTTACGAATATATGAAAATTTAACTGATGCCTCACCTTGGATTTGATTGAAAAAAGTTCAGCGATACATATTTTCTATCGATTACCTCTGAAAAAATGTTTGAAACTGAGCCTGCTGTGATATGATAAGAACAGAGCACATTTTGACATTAATTTTGATTCTCACACATTAATCAGCGTTGGTTTTATATTCAGAGTGAAATATTTACACAAATGCAATAATTCCTTACATTTGACTTTCCTTTCGTGTATTTCCGTTTTTCCTGTTATTCGATCGTGATAAATATAATGGAATGATAAAAGTGTTAATGATTATGATGATAATGGCAAATACAACAACACAGATAACGGTTGAATTCTATTTCTCAGCATCGATAAGTATATATTTCATAATTTGAAAAAAAATGCATTCAATAATTCTTAGCAAAATGAAACCATTGCTAGATTTTACTTTTCCCTTTTATTTCATGATGTTTGCAATTCCTTTTCTTAATATTGCGCATACACTTTGACAGAAATTGTTTTTAACTCTTATACTACAAGTTTACTCACGAATATAAGCAATTCTAACTAATGCGCCTTGGATTCTCTTTCGCATGAAGCCAAAAGAAATCTATGAATAATATCTGTTCTTGTGGTGTATTTTAATGAAAAAAAATGTTTCTTATGCTACAAATCAGATAAATGCAGATAATGTAAAAAGAAAAAGAAAAAAAAAATCGAAAATTGTCAATAATCCATATAAATAAATGCCATTGTTTCAAAATCATTTCCAATCTAAATGGAATGGACTCAAAACAGGACACCGAGTCGGCCAACCAGATCCAGCATTCCGATTTTATTTCGTTTATAACCGAGTGGTCCGTTGCTGCCGACCTCAGCGACCTTTGACCTCGAGAAGAGTTAACTTTTCCCGAAGCCAAAGGTCTACCTTGGTCTCGATCCTGGGTCCATCAACGTAGCAGTCCGGCACGCTACCGATGCTGTCACCAAGATCTGGGAAATGAATAATAAACTGGGGCTTTCATATAACCAACTCATACACACACGCCACTAAACCCAGCACCATATATGAATCAGTTATACCTTTATTAATCTCAAAGAAAACGAACGCGTATCATTGTATTCACAGAAAACGCGTAAAATTGATAATCGGAGACTAAAAGAAAATCATACTGTGTCGTTGCAACACGAGGTTTACTCAATCATTTGTAATCCTATCATAGTATGTGTCATTTTCTTCAGTAATATAATATATATATATATATATATATATATATTATATATAATATATGTATATATGTATATATGTATATATATGTTATATATATATATATATATGTATATATATATATATATATATATATATATTATATATATATATATATATGTTTGAGTATTTTGATCTATTTTTGCCACCTTTTCAATTTTAACCCACAGTTCCGCTGCTATGGGGCCAAGTATGTGGAGATATGGGGGTTTCAAAACAAAAAGTTATACATATTTTGAAACTAGAGATTAAGAGGAATCCATTGATACTGTTATCGTCGCGATCCATGACGAACCGCTATTCTAAAAAAAATAGTGGAAAGATGGCAAACATTCGAGGATACAGTTTCTTATAGTCTATTGTATTACATGCAATTCGTTTTCTTTAAATAGAGTGACAGACATTTGTTTTCTTTGAAAGTAATAAAGGGGTAACTCATCTATATATTGTGCTGGCCTTGAAAACAGCCTGCGTGTTATAGTTAAATTCTAGGTATATAGAAGCCCTAGTTGATTAAATGTTTGGTAGCAGCATCGGAAACGTGTCGAAATTCTACGTTGGTGGATCCAGGAAAAAATAATGATGATAATAGTAATGATAATGATATTATCAGCAATAACAACAACAATAATAATAATAATAATATTCATAATGATGATAATGGCAATGGTAAAAATTAATGGTAATTATAATAATATCAACATTGATATAATGATAATGGTAGTGATAATGAGAATGACTAAAAATATGGTAATAATGATAATGGCAATGACAAAAGAATAAATAGGGTTACACAGAATCAGTATTAGTTAATGGCATTTTTGCAAATCTCACTTTATCGCACATCGTGATTTTTAGTTAAATCTAGTTTAAATTTTCTCTCAGCTTGCACACATGAGATATTATTTAAACACACCACCGCACAACACACACCACACACACACAGCACACGATCATCACACACACACACAATAGCCACACGACAACACAATTAAAATACCACGCACATAACAGATATCATTTATAGAATTTCTTTTGGTGTCATGCGAAAGGGAATCAAAGGCATTAGTATTGAATTGCTTATATTCTTGAGTAACGTAGTATGAAGTTACAATTTTTCACTAAATCATAATCAAAAAGATATCACCTGAGGAGAATGAGAGAGGGAGATAAGAGTCACATAAATATATGACTTAAAGAAAGAGAGAGGAGTCACATCGTATACTGATATGAATGAAACAGAGAGAGGAGAGAGAGAGAGAGAGAGAAGAAGAGAGAGAGAGAGAGAGAGAGAGAGAGATGAAGAGAGAGAGAGAGAAGAGAGAGAGGAGAGAGAAGATGAGAGAGTCAGCATAGATATACTGATTGAAAGAAAGAGAGAGAGAGATAACAGGATATCACTGGAGTGAGAGAAATCTGGTTAAAGTAGGATATAGTTAAAA
>NW_020870479.1:247793-252793 GCF_003789085.1 Penaeus vannamei | reverse complement strand
AAATAATAATGATAATGATGATAATGACGAAAAATAATAATGATAATGATAAAGCAAAACAACAATAATAATGGTAACGGTAATAATAATCACTATATAGTGGTGAATGAAAAAAACAATAATAAAAAAATAAAAGACCGTCGAGAGCGAGAGAGAGAGAGAGAGAGAGAGAGAGAGAGAGAGAGAGAGAGAGAGAGAGAGAGAGAGAGAGAGAGAGAGAGAGAGAGAGAGAGAGAGAGAGAGAGAGAGAGAAAGAGAAAGAGAAAGAGAAAGAGAGAAAAGAGAAAAGAGAAAGAAAAGAAAAAGAGAGAGAAAGAAAGATAAAGAGAGAGAGAAAGAACAAATAGTAAAACAAAAAGAAAGACAGACAAAGAAAGAAAGAGAAAGAGAAAGAAAGAAAGAAAGACGACAGACCCCGAACAGAATCATGGCGACCGTTATTGAAATTTGAATTCGGAAAACGGTTAAACGTCATATTACTGTCGGCATTTTCTTTTCTCATTTTTTTTTTTCTTTTTCCCTTTTGCTTTCCGTTGATTCAGACGAGCAATCCAGCTGACAGGATCGATTAAATGGCGGAAAATGAGGAAGGGAGACATTGCAGTCATGTCCAATTGTATGTAAAAATTGTCTCTACATATCATTATGGCGGGATGCGATAGGATGTGTATTTGTATGTTTATTATCTATCTATCTATCTATCTATATCTGTGTGTGTGTGTGTGTGTGTGTGTGTGTGTGTGTGTGTGTGTGTGTGTGTGTGTGTGTGTGTGTGTGTGTGTGTGTGTGTGTGTGTGTGTGTGTGTGTGTGTTGTGTGTGTGTGTGTGTGTGAGTGTGTGTGTTGTGTGTGTGTGTGAGTGTGTGTGTGTGTGTGTGTGTGTGTGTGTGTGTGTGTGTTGTGAGTGTGTGTGTGTGTGTCTGTGTGTGTGTGTGTGTGTGTGTATTTGTACTGGTGTCTACCTCTTATGATCGTTATTGTTATTTAGACAATGGTGATGATAATAAGAATATGCAGAATACCAAGAATATAAAGAAGAAGAGGAGGAAGCGGAAGAAGAAAAGGAAGAAGAAGAAGAAGAAAAGAAGAAGAAAAGAAGAAAAGGAAGAAAAAAAGAAAAAGAAGAAAGAAAAGAAGAAATGGAAGAAGAAGAAGAAGAAAGAAAAAAGAAGAAAGAAAAAGAAGAAAAGGAAGAAGAAGAAGAAGAAAGAAAAATAAGAAAGAAAAATAAGAAAAAAAGAAGAAAGAAAGAAAAAGAAGGAAAAGATGATAATGATATTGATGATTTCTTCTCCTTCACTATATCCCATTTTGCCATTACATTCACACATTCTTCATCTTCATCGTAATCCTTCCCATCCACCTTTCTTCCTCCTCTTCTCCCCCGAAAGAAAGATACTAATATCTAATCATATAATTGTTCATTGACGTTATTATTATTATTTTTTTTTATCCTGTGTTCACTTGTCAGTTAAAGGTATTAATTTAATTGTGCATTGGCGTTATTTTTTTTTATTCTGTGTTCACTTATCAGTTAAAGGTATTAATTTAATTGTGCACTGGCGTTATTTTTTTATTCTGTGTTCACTTATCAGTTAAAGGTATTAATTTAATTGTGCATTGACGTTATTTTTTTATTCTGTTCACTTGTCAGTTAAAGGTATTCATTTAATTGTGCATTGGCGTTATTTTTTTTTTATTTTGTGTTCACTTGTCAGTTAAAAGTATTAATCTAATTGTGCATTGACGTTATTTTTTTTATTCTGTGTTCACTTGTCAGTTAAAGGTATTAATTTAATTGTGCATTGACGTTATTTTTTATTCTGTGTTCACTTATCAGTTAAAGGTATTAATTTAATTGTGCATTGACGTTATTATTTTTTTTTTATTCTGTGTTCACTTGTCAGTTAAAGGTATTCATTTAATTGTGCATTGGCGTTATTTTTTTTCATTCTGTGTTCACTTATCAGTTAAAAGTATTGATTTAATTGTACATTGACGTTATTATTATTATTTTTATCCTGTGTTCACTTGTCAGTTAAAGGTATTAATTTAATTGTGCATTGGCGTTATTTTTTTTTTACTATGTGTTCACTTATCAATTAAAAGTATTCATTTAATTGTGCATTGACGTTATTTTTTTTTTTTTATTCTGTGTTCACTTATCAGTTAAAGGTATTAATTTAATTGTGCATTGGCGTTATTTTTTTTCATTCTGTGTTCACTTATCAGTTAAAAGTATTGATTTAATTGTACATTGACGTTATTATTATTATTTTTATCCTGTGTTCACTTGTCAGTTAAAGGTATTAATTTAATTGTGCATTGACGTTATTTTTTATTGTGTTCATTTATCAGTTCAAGGTCATATTTTGCAGCTTATGAGTTGTCTTATTAGGTTATCATTTGTCTCCTGAAGATGGGTTCCCTTCAGCGCCGCCGCCCGTACGTATCTTTGCCGCCCATTGAGGATGCTCTTCCCTCAGCGCCGCCCGCTCGCTCGCCTTCTGTGACGCCGCCCGGAGATGGGTTCCTTCAGCGCTCGCCTTCTGTGACGCCTCCTGAAGATGGGTTCCTTCAGCGCTCGCCTTCTGTGACGCCTCCTGAAGATGGGTTCCTTCAGCGCTCGCCTTCTGTGACGCCTCCTGAAGATGGGTTCCTTCAGCGCTCGCCTTCTGTGACGCCTCCTGAAGATGGGTTCCTTCAGCGCTCGCCTTCTATGACGCCTCCTGAAGATGGGTCTCCTTCAGCGCTCGCCTTCTGTGACGCCTCCTGAAGATGGGTCTCCTTCAGCGCTCGCCTTTTGTGACGCCTCTTGAAGATGGGTCTCCTTCCGCGCTCGCCTTCTGTGACGCCTCCTGAAGGTGGGTTCCTTCAGCGCTCGCCTTCTGTGACGCCTCCTGAAGATGGGTCTCCTTCCGCGCTCGCCTTCTGTGACGCCTCCTGAAGATGGGTCTCCTTCAGCGCTCGCCTTCTGTGACGCCTCCTGGAGATGGGTTCCTTCAGCGCTCGCCTTCTGTGACGCCTCCTGAAGATGGGTTCCTCGCTCGCCTTCTGTGACGCCTCCTGAAGATGGGTTCCTTCAGAGCTCGCCTTCTGTGACGCCGCCCGAAGTTGGGTCTCCTTCAGCGCTCGCCTTCTGTGACGCCTCCTGAAGATGGGTCTCCTTCAGCGCTCGCCTTCTGTGACGCCTCCTGAAGATGGGTCCTTCGGCGCTCGCCTTCTGTGACGCCTCCTGAAGATGGGTCTCCTTCAGCGCTCGCCTTCTATGACGCCTCCTGAAGATGGGTCTCCTTCAACGCTCGCCTTCTGTGACGCCTCCTGAAGATGGGTTCCTTCAACGCTCGCCTTCTGTGACGCCTCCTGAAGATGGGTTCCTTCAGCGCTCGCCTTCTGTGACGCCTCCTGAAGATGGGTTCCTTCAGCGCTCGCCTTCTGTGACGCCTCCTGAAGATGGGTCTCCTTCAACGCTCGCCTTCTGTGACGCCTCCTGAAGATGGGTTCCTTCAGCGCTCGCCTTCTGTGACGCCTTCTGAAGATGGGTCTCCTTCAGCGCTCGCCTTCTGTGACGCCTCCTGAAGATGGGTTCCTTCAGCGCTCGCCTTCTGTGACGCCTCTGAAGATGGGTTCCTTCAGCGCTCGCCTTTTGTGACGCCTCCTGAAGATGGGTCTCCTTCAGCGCTCGCCTTCTGTGACGCCTCCTGAAGATGGGTTCCTTCGGCGCTCGCCTTCTGTGACGCCTCCTGAAGATGGGTTCCTTCAGCGCTCGCCTTCTGTGACGCCTCCTGGAGATGGGTTCCTTCGGCGCTCGCCTTCTGTGACGCCTCCTGGAGATGGGTTCCTTCCGCTCGCCTTCTGTGACGCCTCCTGAAGATGGGTTCCTTCAGCGCTCGCCTTCTGTGACGCCTCCTGAAGATAGGTTCCTTCAGCACTCGCCTTCTGTGACGCCTCCTGAAGATGGGTTCCTTCGGCGCTCGCCTTCTGTGACGCCTCCTGAGATGGGTTCCTTCGGCGCGTGACGCCTCCTGGAGATGGGTCTCCTTCAGCGCTCGCCTTCTGTGACGCCTCCTGAAGATGGGTCTCCTTCAGCGCTCACGCCTCCTGAAGATGGTCTCCTTCAGTGCTCGCCTTCTGTGACGCCTCCGAAGATGGGTCTCCTTCAGCGCTCGCCTTCTGTGACGCCTCCTGAGATGGGTTCCTTCAGGCCTTCTGTGACGCCTCCTGAAGATGGGTTCCTTCAGCGCTCGCCTTCTGTGACGCCTCCTGAAGATGGGTTCCTTCAGCGCTCGCCTTCTGTGACGCCTCCTGAAGATGGGTCTCCTTCAGCGCTCGCCTTCTGTGACGCCTCCTGAAGATGGGTTCCTTCAGCGCTCGCCTTCTGTGACTGATCTCCTTCAGCGCTCGCCTTCTGTGACGCCTCCTGAAGATGGGTTCCTTCAGCGCTCGCCTTCTGTGACGCCTCCTGAAGATGGGTTCCTTCAGCGCTCGCCTTCAGTGACGCCTCCTGAAGATGGGTTCCTTCAGCTCTCGCCTTCTGTGACGCCTCCTGAAGAAGGGTTCCTTCAGCGCTCGCCTTCTGTGACGCTCCTGAGATGGGTCTCCTTCAGCGCTCGCCTGTGACGCCTCCTGAAGATGGGTCTCCTTCAGCGCTCGCCTTCAATGACGCCTCCTGAAGATGGGTCTCCTTCAGCGCTCGCCTTCTGAATGGGTTCCTTCAGCGCTCGCCTTCTGAATGGGTTCCTTCAGCGCTCGCCTCCTGAATGATCGCCTCCTGCTCCTTCAGCGCTCGCCTCGAATGGGTTCCCTTCAGCGCTCGCCTCCTGAAGATGGGTTCCCTTCAGCGCTCGCCTCCTGAAGATGGGTCTCCTTCAGCGCCGCCCGTTCACTGCAGTTCCGAAGCCCGAGAATATTCGCCTTCTCGGCATCCGTGAGGACTCGGATAACTAGCATCTCGATACTGATATCACAAACACTGCTCTATGATACTTCTTCTTCTCTCTC
>NW_020870479.1:210479-212979 GCF_003789085.1 Penaeus vannamei | reverse complement strand
GGAGAGGGAGAGGGAGAGGGAGGAGGGGAGAGAGAGAGAGAGAGAGAGAGAGAGAGAGAGAGAGAGAGAGAGAGAGAGAGAGAGAGAGAGAGAGAGAGAGAGAGAGAGAGAGGAGAGAGAGAGAGAGAGAGAGAGAAAGCGGCCCAGCAAAAACTACCAATTACCTTTAGAAACACACACATACACACCCTCACCCCCCACCCACACACACACACACACACACGCACACACAGACAACAGACACACACGAACAAAAGCCAGCGCTCAACTAGATAAAAAAAAAGTTCCTCTCTTTCGCCTTCTCTCGTTGCCTGTGGTTTATCATTATTTTGTTATTATCATAATTCTTCTCTTTTTTCTTTTGTTGATAATTTTTAAGCTGCTGTTATGTTCCCTGGGTGATTGTTTCTCAATGACCTGGCACCGAAATGGATACTGTGTGTGGTGTGTGAAAAAATATGTGCATATAGATTTGTAGGCACGCACACACACATATAGGTGTATGTGTGTGTGTGAATATGTAAGCATACAGCATAAAAACATACATACATATATACATACATTTATATATATATATATATATATATATATATATATATATATATATATATATATATATTTATATACATATATAACACACACACATATATGTATATGAATACACACACACACATATATGTATATGAATACACACACACACACATACACACACACACACACACACACACACACACACACACACACACACACACACACACACACACACACACACACAACACACACACACACACACACACACACACACACATATATATATATATATATATATATATACACATATGTATGTATACACACACACACACATGCATTTCTCAAATATACACATACATATACAGACGCAGGTCCAAATCTGCTCATATTCTCAGCTACACAGAACAACGAAATCCACGCAATTCCCCCCCCCCCCCCCCTCCCGTATCCACCCAGGCGGCGCGGAGAGTGAGAGGGTCACGCATACCCCCCTCCCTTCCTCTCCCCATCCCCACCATCACCCTCCCTCCTCTCCCCGCCCTCATCCCAACCCTTACCCTCACCCCCCCATCCCACCATCACCCTCACCCTCCCTCCTTCTCCCCGCCCCCACCCTCACCATCACCCCAACCCTCCTTCCCTCCCCCGCCCCGCTCCATCCTCTCCCTCACCCCCAACCCTCCCTCATCCCATACCCATCCCAACCCTCCCTCTCCCCCACCATCCCTCTCCCCCACCACCCCCCCTCCCGCCCCCCCCCCCCCCCAACACACCATCCTCCAATCCCGCCCTGTTAATCGAATCGCCAGTTGTCCCGTCTCAATCACACGTCTAATCACTTGATCGCTCGTAATCGCCGCGCTAACGACCCCTTCCCAGCGCCGTTCACCCGCAACCGCCTAATTCCCACTTGATTTGCCCTTTCAATCGTTTTAATCACGGAATGATGGCTGCGTCTTATCGGTAATCGGGTGGAGCGCCGTCCCCTCCCCCCCCCCCCCCTGTTCTGGCCTGTTCGGCGTGGGGTGGGGGGGTGGGTGGGGTGGGGGGTGGGTGGGTGGGGGTAATCAGCTGGTCTGCCTGTCCGGTGGTTTTGAGATGTGTTCTGTTTGTGAGGATGTGTTCTGTTTGTGAGGATGTGTTCTGTTTGTGAGGATGTGTTCTGTTTGTGAGGATGTGTTCTGTTTATGAGGATGTGTTCTGTTTGTCCTGTTCTGTTTTGTGAGGATGTGTTCTCTGTTTGTGAGGATGTCTGTTTATGTGTGTTTTGTTTGTGAGGATGTGTTCTGTTTGTTGAGGATGTGTTATGAGGATGTGTTTGTTTATGAGGATGTGTTTGTGTGAGGATGTGTTCTGTTTGTGAGGATGTGTGTTCTGTTTGTGAGGATGTGTTCTGTTTCTGAGGATGTGTTCTGTTTCTGAGGATGTGTTCTGTTTCTGAGGATGTGTTCTGTTTATGAGGATGTGTTCTGTTTATGAGGATGTGTTCTGTTTGTGAGGATGTGTTCTGTTTATGGGATGTGTTCTGTTTGTGAGGATGTGTTCTGTTTATGAGGATGTGTTCTGTTTATGAGGATGTGTTCTGTTTATGTGTGTTCTGTTTGTGAGGATGTGTTCTGTTTATGAGGATGTGTTCTGTTCTGTTTCTGTTTATGAGGATGTGTTCTGTTTTGAGATGTGTTCTGTTTGTGAAGATGTGTTCTGTTGAGGATGTGTTCTGTTTATGAGGATGTGTTCTGTTTATGAGGATGTGTTCTGAGGATGTGTTCTGTTTATGTGTTCTGTTTGTGAGGATGTGTTCTGTTTATGAGGATGTGTTCTGTATATGAGGATGTGTTCTGTTTATGAGGATGTGTTCTGTTTGTGAGGATGTGTTCTGTTTGTGAAGATGTGTTCTGTTTATGAGGATGTGTTCTGTTTATGAGGATGTGTTCTGTTTATGAGGATGTGTTCTGTTTATGTGTGTTCT
>NW_020870479.1:185479-202979 GCF_003789085.1 Penaeus vannamei | reverse complement strand
AACAACAAAAGTAACAAAACCCAAACCCCCATAAAAATCAACAACTACAAAAAATAAAAACAAAACAAAAACAAGAAGAAAAAACGAGAAAGATCCCGAAGGACAGAGCAGAGAGAGCGAGAGCGCGAGTGTGAAGAGTGACGCAACACCTCCCTTGGGAAATCACTCATAATGTTTCCTTTGGAGATCTGAGAGATGGGCCGAGAGATTTTCTATTTTCACCCTTCGGGTCAGTGTTTCGCACGTTCTTGACTACACTTTGTAAAAAAAAAAAAAAAAAAAAAAAAAAAAAAAAGAAAAGAAAAAAAACATAAACCAAACATAAAAAAACAACAAAAAATCAACAAAAAAACCCTACAAAAAACAACAACAAAAGCAACATCAACTACAGAAACAACAACAACAAACAACAAACAACAAAAAACAACAACCAAAAAAACAACAAAAGTAACAAAAACCAAAACCCCCAAAAATCAACAACTACAAAAAACAAAAAAACAACAACAAAAAAACAAGAAAGAAAAAAGCAATAAAGATCCCGAAGGAGAGAGCAGAGAGAGCGAGAGCGCGAGTGTGAAGAGTGACGCAACACCTCCCTTGGGAAATCACTCTTAATGTTTCCTTTGGAGATCTGAGAGATGGGCCGAGAGATTTTCTATTTTCACCCTTCGTGCCGGTGTTTCGCACGTTCTTGACCACACTTTGTAAAAAAAAAAAAAAAAAAAAAAAAAAAAAAAAAAAAAAAAAAAAAAAAAAAAAAAAAAAAAAAAAAAAATACCAAATAATCAACATAAAAATCAACAAAAAAACTACAAAAACAACAACAAAAGCAACATCAACTACAGAAACAACAACAAACAACAACCAAAAACAAAAAAAACAACTACAAATAAAACAAAACCAAAAACAAAACCAAGAAGACAAAAAGCAAAAAAACAAAAAACAAAAAAACAAAAAACAAAAAACAAAAGGAAGAAAAGCAATAAAAGATCCCGAAGGACAGAGCAGAGAGAGCGAGAGCGCGAGTTGTGAAGATGACGCAACACCTCCCTTGGGAAATCACTCTTAATGTTTTCCTTTGGATCTTGAGAGAGGGAGGCCGAGAGATTTTCTATTTTCACCCTTCGTGCCAGTGTTTCGCTCGTTCTTGACCACACTTTGTAAAAAAAAAGAAAAAAGAAAAAAGAAGAAAAAAAAGACATCAATTAAAAAAATGTCAAAAACAACAAAAACAAAAACAACTACAACAACAACAAAAAACAACAAGAGTATAAAAAAAAAACAAAATAAAAAAAATCAACAAAAAGCATAAACAACAAAAACATAAAAATCAACAAAAAAACTACAAAAACAACAAAAAACAACAACAAAAGTAACAAAAACCAAACCCCCCCAAAATCAACAACTACAAAGCAAAACAAACCAAAAAACAACAACAAAAACAAGAAGAAAAACGAGAAAGATCCCGAAGGACAGAGCAGAGAGAGCGAGAGCGCGAGTGTGAAGAGTGACGCAACACCTCCCTTGGGAAATCACTCATAATGTTTCCTTTGGAGATCTGAGAGATGGGCCGAGAGATTTTCCATTTTCACCCTTCGTGTCGGTGTTTCGCTGGTTCTTGACCACACTTTGTAACAAAAAAAGAAAAAGAAAAGAAAAAAGAAAAAGAAAAAAAAACATAAACCAAACATAAAAATCAACATAAAAATCAACAAAAAACCTACAAAAACAATAACAAAAGCAACATCAACTACAGAAACAACAACAAACAACAACAAAACAACCAAAAACAACAAAAGTAACAAAAACCAAACCCCAAAAAATCAACAACTACAAAAACAAAAACAACAAAAACAAGAAGAAAAAACAAGAAAGATCCCGAAGGACAGAGCAGAGAGAGCGAGAGCGCGAGTGTGAAGAGTGACGCAACACCTCCCTTGGGAAATCACTCATAATGTTTCCTTTGGAGATCGGAGAGATGGGCCGAGAGATTTTCCATTTTCACCCTTCGTGCCAGTGTTTCGCACGTTCTTGACCACACTTTGTAGAAAAAAAGAAGAAGAAAAGAAAGAAAAAAAAAACAGAGACAAAAAAAAAAGAAACTACAAAACAACTAAAACACCAAAAGACATCAATTTCAGAAATGTCAAAAACAACAAAAACATAAACATAAACAAAAACAAAATCAATAACAAAATCAACAAAAAGCAACATCACCTACAGAAACAACAAAAACAACAACAAAAAAACAGCAACCAAAAACAACAAAAGTAATAAAACCCAACCCCCCCAAAATCAACAACTACAAAAAAAAACAAAAAACAAAACAAAAACAAGAAGAAAAAACAATAAAGATCCCGAAGGACAGAGCAGAGAGAGCGAGAGCGCGAGTGTGAAGAGTGACGCAACACCTCCCTTGGGAAATCACTCATAATGTTTCCTTTGGAGATCTGAGAGATGGCCGAGAGATTTCTATTATTTTCACCCTTCGTCCGGGTGTTTCGCACGTTCTTGACCACACTTTGTAAAACAAAACAAAAAAAACAAACATACCAAACATAAAAAAAAATCAACATAAAAATCAACAAAAAACCTACAAAAACAACAACAAAAGCAACATTAACTACAGAAACAACAACAAACAACAAACAACAAAAAACAACAAAAAAACAACAAAAGTAACAAAAACCAAAACCCCCAAAAATCAACAACTACAAAAAAAAAAAAACAACAAAAAGTAACAAAAAACCAACCCCCCCAAAAATCAACAACTACAAAAAAACAAAACAACAACAAAAACAAGAAAAAGCAAGAAAGATCCCGAAGGACAGAGCAGAGAGAGCGAGAGCGCGAGTGTGAAGAGTGACGCAACACCTCCCTTGGGAAATCACTCATAATGTTTCCTTTGGAGATCTGAGAGATGGGCCGAGAGATTTTCTATTTTCACCCTTCGGGCCAGTGTTTCGCACGTTCTTGACCACGCTTTGTAAAAAAAAAAAAAAAAAAAAAAAAAAAAAAAAAAAAAAAAAAAAAAAAAAAAAAAAAAAAAAAAAAAAAAAAAAAAAAAAAAATACCAAACATAAAAATCAACATAAAAAAACAACAAAAACAACAAAAACAACAAAAAGCAACATCGCCTACAGAAACAACAACCAAAAAAAAAAAAAAAAAAAACTACAAAAAAACAAACAAAAACAAAACCAAAGACAAAAAACCAAAAAACCAAAAAACAAAAACAAAAAACCAAAACAAGAAGAAAAAAAAAAGGAAAGCTCCGAAGGACAGAGCAGAGAGAGCGAGAGCGCGAGTGTGAAGAGTGACGCAACACCTCCCTTGGAAATCACTCATAAGTTTCCTTGGAGATCTGAGAGATGGGCCGAGAGATTTTCTATTTTCACCCTTCGTGTCAGTGTTTCGCACGTTCTTGACCACGCTTTGTAAAAAAAAAAAAAAAAAAAAAAAAAAAAAAAAAAAAAAAAAAAAAAAAAAAAAAAGCGTAGAACGTACAGGGGGAGGAGGGAGAGGGGATGAAGGAGGGAGGAGGGGGAGAAGAACAAAAAACAACTAAAAAACAACAACAAAACAACAAAAAATAACAACAAAAACAACAAAAGTAACAAAACCAAACCCCCAAAATCAACAACTACAAAACCCCCCAAAAAACAACAAAAACAAGAAAAAAAACAAAAGATCCCGAAGGACAGAGCAGAGAGAGCGAGAGCGCGAGTGTGAAGAGTGACGCAACACCTCCCTTGGGAAATACAAAAACAACAACAAAAGCAACATCAACTACAGAAACAACAAAAAAACAACAACCAAAAACAGCAAAAGTAACAAAGACCAAAACCCCCAAAAATCAACAACTACAAAAAACAACAACAAAAGTAACAAAAACCAAACCCCCCAAAAAATCAACAACTACAAAAAAACAAAACCAAAAACAAAACCAAGAAGACAAAAACAAAAAAACCAAAAACAGAAACAAAACAAAAACAAGAAGAAAAAACAAAAGATCCCGAAGGACAGAGCAGAGAGAGCGAGAGCGCGAGTGTGAAGAGTGACGCAACACCTCCCTTGGGAAATCACTCATAATGTTTCCTTTGGAGATCTGAGAGATGGGCCGAGAGATTTTCCATTTTCACCCCTCGTGTCACTGTTTCGCTCGTTCTTGACCACACTTTGTAGAAAAAAGAAGAAGAAAAGAAAAGAAAAAACATAAAACAACATAAAAATCAACATAAAAATCAACAAAAAATCTACAAAAACAACAACAAAAGCAACATCAACTACAGAAACAACAACAAACAACAAACAAACAACAAAAAAACAACCAAAAACAACAAAACTAACAAAAACCCAAACCCCCCAAAATCAACAACTACAAAAAACAACAACAAAAGTAACAAAAAAAAACCCCAAAAATCAACAACTACAAAAAAAACAAAAAACAACAACAAAAACAAGAAGAAAAAACAAGAAAGCTCCCGAAGGACAAGCAGCGAGAGAGCGAGAGCGCGAGTGTGAAGAGTGACGCAACACCTCCCTGGAAATCACTCATAATGTTTCCTTTGGAGATCGGAGAGATGGGCCGAGAGGTTTTCTATTTTCACCCTTCGTGTCGGTGTTTCGCACGTTCTTGACCACACTATGTAGAAAAAAAGAAAGAAAAAAAAGAAAAAAAACATAAACTACCAAACAAAAATCAACAAAACACCTACAAAAACAACAGCAAAAGCAACATCACCTACAGAAACAACAACAAACAACAAACAACAACAACCAAAAACAACAAAAGTAATAAAAACCAAAACCCCAAAAAATCAACAACTACAAAAAACAACAACAAAAGTAATAAAAACAAACCCCCAAAATCAACAAACAAAAAAAAAAAAAAACAACAACAAAAAACAAGAAGAAAAAGCAATAAAGATCCCGAAGGACAGAGCAGAGAGAGCGAGAGCGCGAGTGTGAAGAGTGACGCAACACCTCCCTTGGGAAATCACTCATAATGTTTCCTTTGGAGATCTGAGAGATGGGCCGAGAGATTTTCTATTTTCAACCTTCGTGCCAGTGTTTCGCACGTTCTTGACCACACTTTGTAAAAAAAAAAAAAAAAAAAAAAAAAAAAAAAAACCAAACATAAAAATCAACAAAAAACATAAACAACCAAACATAAAAATCAACATAAAAATAAAAAAAACTACAAAAACAACAACAAAAGCAACATCAACTACAGAAACAACAAAAAACAACAAAAAAACAATAACCAAAAACAAAAAACTAACAAAAACCAAACCCCCCAAAAATCAACAACTACAAAACAAAACAAAACAAAAAACAACAACAAAAACAAGAACAAAAAAACAAGAAAGATCCCGAAGGACAGAGCAGAGAGAGCGAGAGCGCGAGTGTGAAGAGTGACGCAACACCTCCCTTGGGAAATCACTCTTAATGTTTCCTTTGGAGATCTGAGAGATGGGCCGAGAGATTTTCTATTTCCACCCTTCGTGCCAGTGTTTCGTACGTTCTTGACCACACTTTAAAAAAAAGAAAAAAAGACATCAATTTAAAAAATGTCAAAACAACAAAAACAAAAAAACAACTACAAAAACAACAACAAAAAAACATCAGCTAAAAAAACAGCAACAAAAGTAACAAAAACCAATCCCCCAAAAATCAACACCTACAAAACAAACAAAAAACAACAACAAAAACAAGAAGAAAAAACAAAAGATCCCGAAGGACAGAGCAGAGAGAGCGAGAGCGCGAGTGTGAAGAGTGACGCAACACCTCCCTTGGGAAATCACTCTTAATGTTTCCTTTGGAGATCTGAGAGATGGGCCGAGAGATTTCCTATTTTCACCCTTCGTGTCGGTGTTTCGCACGTTCTTGACCACGCTTTGTAAAAAAAAAGAAAAAAAAAAAAAACATAAACAACCAAACATAAAAATCAACATAAAATTAACCAAAAAACTATAAAAACAACAACAAAAGCAACAAAAACAACAAAAAGCAACATCGCCTACAGAAACAACAACAAACAACAACAAAACAACAACAAAAAAAAACAACAAAAGTAACAAAAACCAAACCCCCAAAAATCAACAACTACACAAAAACAAAACCAAAACCAAAAACAAGAAGAAAAAACAAGAAAGCTCCCGAAGGACAGAGCAGAGAGAGCGAGAGCGCGAGTGTGAAGAGTGACGCAATACCTCCCTTGGGAAATCACTCATAATGTTTCCTTTGGAGATCTGAGAGATGGGCCGAGAGATTTTCTATTTTCACCCTTCGGGCCAGTGTTTCGCACGTTCTTGACCACACTTTGTAAAAAAAAAAAAAAAAAAAAAAAAAAAAAAAAAAAAAAAAAAAGAGCGTAGAACGTACAGGGGGAGGAGGGAGAGGGATGAAGGAGGAGAGGGGAGAAGAACAAAAACAACTAAAAAAACAACAACAAACAACAAAAAATAACAACAAAAACAACAAAAGTAACAAAACCAAACCCCCCAAAAATCAACAACTACAAAACCCCCCCAAAAAACAACAACAAAAACAAGAAGAAAAAACAAAAGATCCCGAAGGACAGAGCAGAGAGAGCGAGAGCGCGAGTGTGAAGAGTGACGCAACACCTCCCTTGGGAAATACAAAAACAACAACAAAAGCAACATCAACTACAGAAACAACAAAAAAACAACAACCAAAAACAGCAAAAGTAACAAAGACCAAAACCCCCAAAAATCAACAACTACAAAAAACAACAACAAAAGTAACAAAAAACCAAACCCCCCAAAAAATCAACAACTACAAAAAAACAAAACCAAAACAAAACCAAGAAACAACAAAAAACAAAAAACAGAAACAAAACAAAAACAAGAAGAAAAAACAAAAGATCCCGAAGGACAGAGCAGAGAGAGCGAGAGCGCGAGTGTGAAGAGTGACGCAACACCTCCCTTGGGAAATCACTCATAATGTTTCCTTTGGAGATCTGAGAGATGGGCCGAGAGATTTTCTATTTTCACCCTTCGTGCCAGTGTTTCGCACGTTCTTGACCACACTTTGTAAAAAAAAAAAAAAAAAAAAAAAAAAAAAAAAAAAAAAAAAAAGAGCGTAGAACGTACAGGGGGAGGAGGGAGAGGGGATGAAGGAGGGAGGAGGGGGAGAAGAACAAAAACAACTAAAAAAACAACAACAAACAACAAAAAACAACAACAAAAACAACAAAAGTAACAAAACCAAACCCCCCAAAAATCAACAACTACAAAACCCCCCCAAAAAACAACAACAAAAACAAGAAGAAAAAACAAAAGATCCCGAAGGACAGAGCAGAGAGAGCGAGAGCGCGAGTGTGAAGAGTGACGCAACACCTCCCTTGGGAAATACAAAAACAACAACAAAAGCAACATCAACTACAGAAACAACAAAAAAACAACAACCAAAAACAGCAAAAGTAACAAAGACCAAAACCCCCAAAAATCAACAACTACAAAAAACAACAACAAAAGTAACAAAAACCAAACCCCCCAAAAAATCAACAACTACAAAAAAACAAAACCAAAAACAAAACCAAGAAGACAAAAACAAAAAAACAAAAAACAGAAACAAAACAAAAACAAGAAGAAAAAACAAAAGATCCCGAAGGACAGAGCAGAGAGAGCGAGAGCGCGAGTGTGAAGAGTGACGCAACACCTCCCTTGGGAAATCACTCATAATGTTTCCTTTGGAGATCTGAGAGATGGGCCGAGAGATTTTCTATTTTCACCCTTCGTGTCAGTGTTTCGCACGTTCTTGACCGCACTTTGTAACAAAAAAAAAAAAGAAAAAAAAAACATAAACAACCAAACATAAAAATCAACATAAAAATCAACAAAAAACCTACAAAAAACAACAAATAAAGCAACATCAACTATAGAAACAGCAACAAACAACCAACAACAACAACAAGAAAACAACAACCAAAAACAACAAAAGTAACAAAACCCAAACCCCCCAAAACCAACAACTACAAAAAACAAAAAACAACAACAAAAACAGAAACAAAAAAACAAGAAAGCTCCCGAAGGACAGAGCAGAGAGAGCGAGAGCGCGAGTGTGAAGAGTGACGCAACACCTCCCTTGGGAAATCACTCTTAATGTTTCCTTTGGAGATCTGAGAGATGGGCCGAGAAATTTTCGATTTTCACCCTTCGTGTCAGTGTTTCGCACGTTCTTGACCACACTTTATATATAAAAAAAAAGAAAAAAAAAACGGGGAGGGGGAGGGGGGAGAGGGGGGGGGGGTAGGAGGGTAGAAGGGGGGGTTAGGAAAATGAAAAAGGGACGAATTTAAGTGGCATATTAGGAAAATATTTTGGTAAACAACTTGTTGAATCGAAATATAGATACGTATCTGAATGAATGAAAATTAATGGAATGTAAATGAAAATAATCATATGAAGTTGAGTAAAAAACCAGCCTTTAACGGCTGAGACAGCAAAAAGAAAAGAAAAAAAAAAGCGAAAAGAACAGAAAAAGAAACTAATTTGTTTAATAATGCATGATTAGAGACTTGGACGTCATAGTACGTTAGCCGCCCTTCCACATGAGAACGTGATATTGCGCCTCTTCCGATTAAGGAATGAATTAGATAAACATTATGTATAATTAAATGCAAATGGAAGTCCTAACCAAATGGTCAAGTAATATTTGACCAATATTGATACTAACACAAATATTACTAGTACTATTACTAGTGATAATGATGAAAATAACGATGGTGATGATGATAAGGATGATGGTGATGGTAATGATGATGATCGTGATGATAATGATGATGATGATGATCGTGATGATAATGATGATGATGATCGTGATGATAATGATGGTAATAATGATGATCGTGATGATAATGACGATGATAATGATGATCGTGATGATAATGATGGTAATAATGATGATCGTGATGATAATGATGATGATGATGATGATAATGATGATGATCGTGATGATAATGCTGATGATGATCGTGATGATAATGAGGATAATGATGATGATAGCAATGATGATGATCGTGATGATAATGATGATGATGATCGTGATGATAATGATGACGATGATGATGATCGTGATGATAATGATGATGATGATCGTGATGATAATGATCATAATGATGATGATCGTGATGATAATGAGGATAATGATGATGATAGCTATGATGATAATGGTGATGATAGCAATGATGATGATGGTGATGATAATAATGATAATAATGATGATGATAATGATAACAGCAATAACAGTAACGATAACAACAATAGCAATTGTATAAAAAGCATGAATTAGAATTTATATTTTCACAACACAACAGTTGAATTTAACCGGTTTGGAATGACGTTTCGAAACCGGTTAAATGCATATTCTTGTACTGTGAAACTATCCATCTACATTTGCCGCTATGCATACGGTTTAACAAGGCCAATAATAGTAATAATAGCAACAATAGTTATGAGGATAAATAATAATGCTCTTCTATTAATCTCTCCTCTTCTTCATTTTATAACTGTAATCATATTATCTTTATTATTATCATCATCATTATTATCAATATTGTTATCATTACTGTTGTTATTATGATTACTAATATTACTACTATTGTTGTTATTATGATTATGATTATAATTATTATCATCATAAATATCATCATTGTCATTACATTGTTATTATAATTATCATTGTTATCTTAACTAACGGTAACCATGAAAAAATGAAGACATTTTCCCCTCTTCTCTCTCTCTCTCTCTCACCTTCCTCCGTTGACCTCGCTCCTTCTCTCTCCCTTTTCCTCTCTTACCCTCAAACTTTTCCTTTTCCTGCTGGGTCACCCCTTTCTCGCTCCCAAATCTTAAATTCTCAAATTCTTAAATAAGTCACTCCTTCTATCACTCTTTCCTTACATCTGCTCCTACCCTTTCCCTCTTTTCTTCCTTAAACTCCTCTCACCTCCTTCGCTTCCTATTCCGCTTCCCTTTCTCCCTTCTTTTCTCTCTCCTTCTAAACCCCTTCTCCCTTCTTCCTCTCTCCTTCTAAACCCCTTCTCCCTTCTTCCTTTCTCCTAAACCCCTTCTCCCTTCTTTCCTCTCTCCTTCTAAACCCCTTCTCCCTTCTTTCCTCTCTCCTTCTAAGACCCTTCTCCCTTCCTCTCCCTTTCTCTTTACGAATGTATAATGTATAATGAGAAAGATAACATCAGAGATAATCTTGCTAATTGCGTCTATCTGTCTGTGTCTTTCTATCTCTCTCGCTTTATCTCTTTCTCGCTTACCACCAATTTCCCTCCAAACCTTTTCTCTTTTTTCCTCTCTCCTCCCTCCTCTCGTTTTTTCCCTCCTCTCCTCTCTTCTCTCTTTTCCCTCCTCCTCCCTCCTTCTCTCGTTTTTTCCCTCCTCCTCCCTCCTTCTCTCGTTTTTCCCTTCCCTCTCCCTCTCCTCCTTCTCTCGTTTTTTCCCTCCCTCTCCCTCTCCCCCCATCCCTCATTTCCCCCCCTCCCCCTCTTCTCTTTCGCTTTCCTCTCCTTCCTCCGTTTTCTTTCTGTTCTCTAATCTCTACCGTCCCTCCTCACTTCCTCTCACGGTAATAGGACCACAAAACACGCTGAAGACGTTGTTCTCCGGGTGTTCAGACTACAAATGTTCTTCAAAGACGGCCTGGATTGCTTCGACAACGTCCGTGCGGGAAATAACACCGTTTTAGAGGAGTGTATGTAACCCACAACAAGTAACGTAAAAAAAAAGAAAAAGAAAAAAAAAAAAAAAATGTAACTATGCGAAGAGGGGAGAGGGGGTAGGGGGTGGGGAGGGGAGGGGGAGTGAGGGGGAGGAAGGGAGTCGGAGTGGGTGTGGGAGGGAGGGAGGGGGAGGAAGGGAGGGAGTGCGAGTGGGAGGGAGGGGAGGAAGGGAGGGAGGGAGGGAGTGGAAAGGGAGGGAGGGGAGGGAGGGAGGGAGCAGGAGGGAATGGGAGGGAGGGAGTGGGAGGAGTGGGAGGGAGGGAGGGAGTGGGAGAGGAAGGCGGAGGAGAGGGAAAAAGAGAAAGGAAGGGGGAGAGGGGGAGGGAGATGAACGAAGATGAAGATGTCAAATTCAAAAAAGTTACCATAAATTATCATATTTTCATTTTCAAATTTCCATGAAAAAAGACGTACACGCGCACACACACACAGATAGAGAAAGGATGAATAGATGTAAAATCGATCGATAGATGAATAACTCGACTGAAAGAAGGATAGATAAAAACAAACGACAGATAGTTGAATAGATTAACAGACAGATAGACAGACGAAAATGAGATAAAGAGAAAAATAGAGAGAAAGAGGAAGTTAGAGATATATAGAAAGATAGATCGAGAGAGGGAGAAAGAAAAATATGTCAATAGATAAAACAAAGAAGAAAAGAACAAGAAACATCGTGTCTTTTCTTGTTTTACTTGCAATCAATTCAACGGGAATGGATATATTAATAAAGATATCAACAAATAAGTAGACGAACAGACAAAGATAGAAGAGGCAGATAAATAGATGAATGCAGAATAAAGAAAACGACACATGTAACTATACTAATGCTCCCAGTCTCATTTCTTATTCAACTATTCTTCTATAATTATGCATTACCATATATATATCTTTTCTTACTCGTGTATCTCTCTTCATTCCATCAGCGTGATATACAAGGAATATACGCTTTAAATCATTCAATCTCTCCTCTCCTTCTCTCTCGATCGTCATATATAGTCTCATTCCTCCTTTACCCATTATCCAATTCCCTCCTAATTCTCTTTCTCTCTGTCTCTTTTAAGTCTTCCTCCACATTCCTAACCCTCACATACCTCTCCTCTCTCTCATCTCCTACTTCTTCAATCATATCTCTCTCGAACATCTCGTATCTAATCATCATCATACTCTCTTCTCTCTCTTCTCTATCTCTCTCTCTCTCTCCTCTCTCTGCTCTCTCTCTCTTTCCTCCTCCCTTTTGTCTCTCTCTATTCTCTCTCCTTAATACTCTCTATATTCTTCTATTGTACTTTTAAGTACTCTTATTATCATATATATTTCCTCCTCTCTTATTATGCCTGCTGCTCTCTCTCTCTATCCTCTCTCCCGTCTCGCTTTCTCTCTCTCTCTCTCTTTCTCTTCCTCCCTCCCTCCTTTCTCTACCATCTCTTCCTCCTCTCCTTATCTCTACTGTACGCTCTTCACCTAAATTCCTATACGTGTCACGCGCTCTCTTTCATCTTTCTTCACTTCTATACTACACTAATTTACCCTCCCTCGCCTTTTCTCTTCACTCTTCTTATCTCTTTACTACCCTCACCATCAGCCTTTCTCTCTCTATTGTCTCTTTATCTCTCTTTCTTCTCTTAGACCTCCTCGCTCTCTTTACTTTTGCTCTCTCTCTCTTTCTTTTCCTCCGTGTTCCCTTCAGCCTTCCCCTGATTATTTATTCTTCTGTCTGTCGATATCTCCTTCTCTATTCTCTCTTCAAATTCTCCGTTACTGACTTCCCACCACTTATACTCGTTCTCATGCCGCTATAGTCTACGCTCGTCATCGTCTCTCTTTCTCTGCTTAAATCCCTTGCGCACTGCTTTCCTAAAACCCTTTATCTCTCTACCCCGGTGCCCGCGTTGCAAATCGTGCTCTCTTTCTCTTCTTCCCGGTCCGCTCCCTCCTTTTTCTCTCTACTCTACTCTGCTCTCTATCTCTTTTCTTCTGTCCTTCCCTCCCTCCCCTTTCTCTCCTCACTCTCTCTCTCTCTTTTCTCTTCCTCCCTCCCTCGCTTTACTATGTTCTCTCTCTCTTTCTCTTCGGCTTCCCTCACCATAACTGCGCATTTGTAACTTCTCTCTCATTTCCTCTATTTACCTCCCATCGACCACTCAGGCCTTTCTACTCGTTCTCTCATTCATTGCTCAATATTCCTCCCTCCCTGCCCCCGCATAGGTAATATCTTCTCTTACTCTATCATCTCTTTCTTCTTTCTCTTGCCACCTTTCCGCCTCGCCTCTTCACTCTTTCTACACTCTCAAAATCTCTCTCTCTTTCTTTCCTCCCTCCCTAGCCTTTCTGCTCTCTCTCGTTTCTTTCTCTCTATCATCATCCTCTCTCATTCCTCCTATCTCCTTTCTCTCTCACATACATACTCGCCTAAACTGATTTTAGGAATCAAGGCTTCGAGAACACATGAACGAATAGCCTTGGCAAATTTCGTTCATATGTAGCAAATTTCGTTCAAACTGATACCCATAAAAGCATGAGGCAGAAGAGAGACAGTAAAGAATACGATAACGAGGAATAGAGGAATATCTGATAAAGAATGAATATAGGGGGAAGGAAGAGAGGATAATTGCGGTTCTGAGAAACTGGAATTGAGGAATTAAAAATGGCTGAATAAAAAAAATGATAGAGGAAAGAAAAAAGAAAGAGAAAGAGAGAGAAGGGTGGGAGGGATTGAAGGAGGCGACAAGTAAAGAGAGGAGGGAGAGAGAGAGGGAGAGGGAGGAGGGAGGGAGGGAGGAGGGAGGGAGGAAGAGGAGGGAGAGGAGGAGGAGGGAGGAGAAGGGAGGGAGGGAGGGAGGGAGGGAGGGAGAGAGAGAGAGAGAGAGAGAGAAGAGAGAGAGAGATGAGAAGAGAGAGAGAGAGAGAGAGAGGAGAGAGAGAGAAGAGAGAGAGAGAGAAGAAGAGAGAGAGAGAAGAGAGAGAGAGAGAGAGAGAGAGAGAGAGAGAGAGAGAGAGAGAGAGAGAGAGAGAGAGAGAGGAGAGAGTAGATAGATAGAATGACTAAAACCAGAGACAAAAAAAATAAAATGAACGAAGATTAGAAAAAAAGTAAAAAAAAAAAAAAAAAAAAAAAAAACGAAAAAAGCGAAAGAAAAGTAAAAAAAGGAGGGGAAACAGAGAACAAAAAGAGAAGAAAACAAATAGACATACTCTCCCTCCCCAAAAAGCTAATATATGGCGGAGTAAGCAAGACGCGAGAAAAAAAGGAAAAGCACACCCGAAAAAAGGACACGCGGCAACCCATTCCGAAATTTGACATAGGATTCGAAAGTGGATTATGAAGGCGGGAGCAGAGGGCCGGAATAACGACAACCAGGAAAGAAGGTGTGGGGAGGGATAGGGAGGGAGTGGGAGGGGAGGGGGGAGTGGAGGGAAGGGAGTGGGAGGGAGGGAGGAGGGAGGGAGGGGGAGGGAGTGGGAGGGAGGAGAAGGAGGAGTAGGAGTGGGAGGGAGGAGAAGGAGGGAGGGGGGGATAGGGAGGAGAGGGAGGAAGGGAGGGAGGAGAGAGGAGGGAGAGGGAGTGGGAGTGAGTGGGAAGGAGAAAGGGAGGAGAGGGAGTGGGAGGGAGGAGTGAGAGGGATTGCTCGGCTCTGAAGTGGGGAAGGAGGGAGTGAAGAGAGAGGAGTGGGAGGGAGGGGGGCGAGAGGGAAGGAGGAGGGAGAAGGGAGTAGGGAGGGAGTGGGAGGGAGGGAGTGGGGAGGGAGAGGAGGAGAGAGTGGGAGGGAGAGGAGGGAGGGAGTGGGGAGGGAGAGGGAGGGAGGGAGTGGGAGGGAGAGGAAGGAGAGGAATGGGAGGGAGGGAGTGGGAGGGAGGGAGAAGAGGGAGGGAGGGAGGGAGGGGAGGAGGGAGAGGGATTGAGAGGGATTGCTCGGCTCTGAAGTGGTGGAAGGAGGGAGTGAGAGAGAGAGGGAGTGGGAGGTAGGAGAGGAGGGAGGGGAGAGGGGGAGGAGTGAGGAGTGGGAGGAGGGAGGGAGTGGGAGGAGTGGGAGGGAATGGATATTCTTTGCTGTGACATACTGTCTGTTTTATTTTGCTTCCAAATCTCCCCCTGTGTGCAAGGAATGCCGGTGGACCATCCCACTCCGGCGTGTGGACTGAACGCAGGCCTGCAAGATTGCTAGACGAACACGCGTCAACACAGCACACACAACACACCACACACAACACACAGATACACACACCACACACAAGATACACACACACACACACAGACACACACACACACACACACCACACACACACACACCACACACACACACACACACACACACACACACACACACACACACACACACACACACACACCCCCACAACATCACACACACACACACACCACACCACACACATACACACACACAGACCGAGAGACGAGAGAGAGATGATGAGCGAGAGACAGAAGAGAGAGCAGAGAGAGAGAAGAGAGAGAAAGAGAGAGAGAGAGAGAGAGAGAGAGAGAGAGAGAGAGAGAGAGAGAGAAGAAGATGAGAGAGATGAAGAGAGAGAGAGAGAGAGCAAGAGAAGCGAGATCTGGAGACATCGAGCGAGCGAACGAGAGAAAGCGAACAGAAAGAGCGAGAGCGAGAGCGATAGCGATCGAGCGAGCGACCGCGACGAGAGAAAACGAGCAAGCGAACGAGAAAGAGCGAGAGTGAGAGCAAAAGAGAAAGAGACAGAGAGCGAACGAGAGAAAGCGAGCAAGCGAACGAGAAAGAGCGAGAACGAGAGCAAGAGAGAGAGAGAGCCAGCGAACGAGAGCGTGCGAACCGAGAGCCGAGAGAGCCGAGAGAGCCGAGAGAGCCGAGACCCACGCGACAGCCTCCTTGAAGAGAGAGCCAAAAGGGAGAGGCCATTTTCGGGATCAGCTTTAACCTTATTCTTCCTCCGCCTCCGAGATGAATGAGGCGCTTGCTGGAGTGTGGTGGGAGGGGGAGGAGGGACTAGGAGAAGAACGGGGAGGGGGCGAAGAGGGAGGGAGGGGGAGGGGAGGAGGAATAGGAGGGAGGTTGAGGTGAGGGAGGGAGGGGGAGACGAGGGGAGGGGAGGGAGAGAGGGAGGGGAAGGTGATCGGGGAGGGAGGGAGGGAGGAGGAAGAAAGGGGAGGAGGGAAGAATAGAGGAAAGGGGGAGAGAGGGGCGGGAGGGGGGGAGGGAGGGGGAGGGGGAACGGGAGGGAAGGGTGGAGGAGGAGGGAGGGAGGCGAGAGGGAGGGAGGGAGGGACGGGAGGGGCGAGGAGAGGGGGGGAGGGAGGGAGGAGGGGGAGAGGGAATAGGAGGGAGGAGGGAGGGAGCGAGGGGGAGGGAGGCAGGGGAGGGGAGGGAGGGGGAGGGAGGCGAGAGGGAGGGAGGGATAGGAGGAGGGGAGACGGGGAGGGAGGCGAGAGGGAGGAGGAAGGTGGGAGAGGGAAGAGGGAGGATGAGGGTGAGTGAGGGTGAGGGAGGGGGAATAGGAGGAGGAGGGGAAGGAGGAGGAGGGAGGGAACGGTGAGGGTGAGGGAGAGCAATGGGAGGGAGGGAACGGGAGGAGCGAGAGCGGAGCGGAGGAGGGGAGAGGGGAGGAGGGAGGGAGGGGAGGGAGGAACGGGAGGGGGTGGAGGGAGGGCAGGAGGGAACGGGTGGAGGGAGGTGAGGTGTAGGAGGAATAGGAGGGAAGTGAGGGGAGGAAGCGAGAAGGAGAGAGGAGAGGGGTGGAGGGAGGGCGAGGGGGAAAAGGAGGGAAGGAATGGGAGGAGGTGAGCGGGGAGGGAGGTGGGGAGAGGAAGGAGGGAGGGCAGGGGGAGTAGGGAAGGGAGGGAGGTGAGGGGGAGGGAGGCAAAGAGAGAGAGGAGGGGAGGGAGGAAGGAGGATGGAGGGAAAAGGAAGGAGGGAATAGGAGGGAGGCAAGAGGAAGGGAGGGAATGGGAGGGAGGCGAGAGGGAGGGAGGCGAGGGAGGCGAGAAGGAGGGATAGGGGGAAGGGGGAAGGGAGGGAGGGAATAGGAGGGAAGTGAGGGGGAAGGGGAATAGGAGGAGGGAAGAAGGCTGGAGGGAGAGGAGGGAGGTGCGGGGGATGGAAGGAAAGGAGGTAGGTAAGATGGGATTAGGGAAGGAGGAGGAAGAGGTGAAAGAGAGTAAAGGGAGAGAAGAGAGGTTAGGGGTAGGAGGGGTAAAAAGGAGGTAAGGGCAAGAAGGGAGAGAGGGGAAGGGAGAAAAGGGCAAGAGAGAGGAGGACTGAAGCCAGTTAAAGAGAGAGAAAGAGAAGAGAGCGAGGCAGGGGAAATGGAGAAAAATAGAGAGAGCAAAGAGAGGAGAAAGTGGATAGACAGGAGAGAGAGGGAGAACTTTGGATAAGAGAGACAGATAGAAGGAGAGGGAAAAGAGAAACAGAAAGAGAGCGACAAAGAGACAGAGAGAGACAATACATATACATATATGTATATAGATAAATAGACAGAGAGAGACATTAAACAAGGGAATGAGAAGAAAAGAGGAGAAAAGGAAAATTAAATAAACAAAGAAAGAATTTGAAGGAAAGATAGAGAACGACAAAAAAAGGAAGAGATGAAACACGAAGAGGAGAGAGAAGGGAGAGACGAAGACCAAGAAAAACAAGAGAAATAAGGGAAACTGGGAGAAGGCGGGGGGGGGGGGGTGAGGGGGGGGGGAAGTGAGGGGAGGATACATACACAGACCATCTTGTCAGAAATGGGAGAGTTCGCGCC
>NW_020870479.1:162815-164175 GCF_003789085.1 Penaeus vannamei | reverse complement strand
TTCATATCTAGAGTGAAATTATGATTATATCACTTATTATATTATCATTATTATTATTATCGTTCTAATCCATTTTCATTGACAAAATTATTATCATTTCCACGATCATTATCAAAAGTAACATTATCCTCATTATTGTAATTATGTTTTTTGTTATCACTGCCATTTTATCATAATGAGTATCACCCTTATCCTTATTCATATTCCTACTTTTGATATTGTTATTGTTATTATTAATACAATTGCTATCGTTATTTTTGTTATCCTCGCTATCATCATCACTGCTATTGCTGTTTTTATAAGTAAAAAGACAATATACGATCGACATGAAAGACAGACAAAAAAACATCAAAAGAAATATAAGAAAAAGCATTAAATCTCATTCAACTCCCGTGACTTAGGATTTGATACCATTTGACGTGAAAAAAAACAAAAACATATGACTCCTGGATCGACATGCTCTAATTAGCTTAATTACCAATCAACGCAGCAAATTTAACGAGCATGACCAGATTAACCGTACATGATCACATATGTATGTTATGGGATCATATCCGATTTTGGCGTAAAATAAAATGTTTATGAATTGTAATGATGTAGGGCAATCATGGTAATGGTAGCGCTAAAAGGGAAAAAAACGTGTCGTCGTGTATGTGTATGTGTGGTGTATGTGTATGTGTGCTGTGATGTGTATGTGTGTGTGTATGTGTATGTGTGCGTGTATGTGTATGTGTGCGTGTATGTGTATGTGTGTATGTGTATGTGTGTGTATGTGTATGTGTGCGTGTATGTGAAATGAGTGTCGTGCGGTTATGTGAAGTGTCGGCGGTTTATTGTGAATGTGTGCGTGTGATTATGTTGTGGTGTATGTGTATTGTGCGGGTGTATGTGTATGTGTGCGTGTATGTGTATGGTGTGCGTGTATGTGTATGTGTATGTGTGTTGTATGTTTGTGTGCGTGTATGTGTATGTTGCGGTGGTTATGTGAATGTGTGCGTGTGATTATGTGTGTGTGTATGTGTATGTGTACGTGTGGTTATGTGAATGTGTGCGTGCGGTTATGTGAATGTGTGCGTGTGATTATGTATGTGTGTATGTGTTTGTGTGTCTTTAATGTTTATGTGTACTTGCGTTGTGTGTGTGAGGGTAAGTGTACATGAAAATGTATGTGTGTTATACACTTTAATTGAAACTATTACAATCAGTCTTTGGATACTATAAAACTGGCTTCTCTTTGTGTGAATTTCAGGTCAATTACACATCCACTGACTGACATGGTGGTCCAATGGGCATACTTATTCCAATTAACATTAAAATAATGTGCATCCTTATCTAAATTAAATATCCTTGCTTGTATGAG
>NW_020870479.1:115315-135315 GCF_003789085.1 Penaeus vannamei | reverse complement strand
CCATTGTACTAAAAAGGGAATATTAGAAATATGTTCGTTCACCTGGTATTCAAAAGATCGAATGAAGAAAACTAAATAAGGAGACAGAAAGGAAGAGGAGAACAGCAAGAGAGAGAAAGAGACAGAGAAAGATAAAGAGGAAGAGAGAGGTCGAGAGAGACAAGGGAGTAAGAGAAAATGAATGAAATAAGATGCAGGAGAGAGAGAGAGAAGATAGAGTAAGAGAAGAGAGTGGATAGAGTAAGAGAGAGGGGGGGTGGAGAGAGCGTATGCCAGAGAGAGAGAGAAAAAAGAGAGGCCAGATAAACAGAGAGAAAGAAAGGAGAGAAAGGGCAAATACACAAAGGAGAGAGAGAGAGAGAGAGAGAGAGAGAGAGAGAGAGAGAGAGAGAGAGAGAGAGAGAGAGAGAGAGAGAGAGAGAGAGAGAGAGAGAGAGAGAGAGAGAGAGAGAGAGAGAGAGAGAGAGAGAGAGAGAGAGAGAGAGAGAGAGAGAGAGAGAGAGAGAGAGAGAGAGAGAGAGAGAGAGAGAGAGAGAGAGAGAGAGAGAGAGAGAGAGAGAGAGAGAGAGAGAGAGAGAGAGAGAGAGAAGAAAGAAGAAAGAGAGTAAATAAACAGAGAGGGATAAAAATAGAATAAAAAAGAGGAGAAAGTCCAAAAGCCCAAACCCACGCCTTGTCACTCCACACCTAAAATACCAAAGAAAAATATACGAATGAAAGAAAGAAAGGAAATAAGAAAGACCAAAAGAGAAAGACAAGTCCACCTCAGACACTCCAGCCACAAAAAGGAAAAAGAAAAAGAAAAATGAAGAGAAACGAGAGAGAAAGGCAAAGACAGAAAGAAAATTGAATAGAAAAGTTAGACAAGCACACCTTACGCAATTTCTCTCTAGCATCCAAAGTAAGGACGTATAAAAACTAACAAAGAAAGGAATAATAGAGAAAAGAGAGAACGGGAATAGGAAAAAGAAGAAAAGAAATAATGGGATAGAGAGAGAAACAAAACAAACGAAAAAACAAACTAATCACAGGAATGAGAAAAATGTTATAAGATGAGAGAGAGAAAAAAAAATAAAAACATCGCGAGAAAGCAAAGAAAAAAATACAGAATAAAATGAAAGAGCGAGAGATGCAATGATTAATAAAATGAATGAGAGAGAGAGAGAGAATGTGAGGAAAATAAAAACAAAGAGGAAGATGATAACAAAGAAACACAGAAAGAGAAGTACGGGGATGAGAAAAAGATGGAGAGAGAGAAAAATGAAAAATAAGTCATGTCTGTCAAAACAGGAAAAAGACAGAATGAGAAAAAAAGACAGAAAGAAAAAGAAAAAGAAAAAGAGACAGAAGGAGAAAGAGAATGAGAAAAAGAGACAGAGAGAGAGTGAGAAAAAGAGACAGAAAGAGAAAGAGAAAGAGAGACAGAAAGAGAAAGAGACATAAAGAAAATGAGAAAAAGAGGCAGTAAAAGAAAAAAAGAGACAAAAACAGAAAAATCAAGAAAAAAAAATAGAGAAAGAGAGAGAAAAAGAGAGGGCGAGAGAGAGCCCCCGGAGGGAGCGCCCAGCTGAGGCGGCCAAACCTCCTAAATAAATGCAGAAAAAAATAGAGAAAGAGAGAGAAAAAGAGACAGAAAAAAAAGAGACAAAACCAAAAAAAAAAAAAAAAAAGAGAAGAGAGAGAAAAAGAGAGGGCGCGAGAGAGCCCCCGGAGGGAGCGCCCAGCTGAGGCGGCCAAACCTCCTAAATAAATGCAGAAAAAATAGAGAAAGAGAGAGAAAAAGAGACAGAAAAAAGAAAAAAAGAGACAAAACCAAAAAAAAAAAAAAAAAAAATAGAGAAAGAGAGAGAAAAAGAGAGGGCGAGAGAGAGCCCCCGGAGGGAGCGCCCAGCTGAGGCGGCCAAACCTCCTAAATAAATGCAGAAAAAATAGAGAAAGAGAGACAGAAAAAAGAAAAAAAGAGACAAAACCAAAAAAAAAAAAAAAAAAAATAGAGAAAGAGAGAGAAAAAAGAGACGGCGAGAGAGAGCCCCGGAGGGGAGCGCCCAGCTGAGGCGGCCAAACCTCCTAAATAAATGCAGAAAAAAATAGAGAAAGAGAGAGAAAGAGAGACAGAAAAAAGAAAAAAAATGACAAAACCAAAAAAATCAAAAGAAAAAAATAGAGAAAGAGAGAGAAAAAGAGAGGGCGAGAGAGAGCCCCCGGAGGGAGCGCCCAGCTGAGGCGGCCAAACCTCCAAAATAAATGCAGAAAAAAAGAGAGAGAAAAAGAGACAGAAAAAGAAAAAAGAAAGAGAGAGAAAAGAGACGGCGAGAGAGAGCCCCCGGAGGGAGCGCCCAGCTGAGGCGGCCAAACCTCCTAAATAAATGCAGAAAAAAATAGAGAAAGAGAGAGAAAAAGAGACAGAAAAAGAAAAAAAGAGAAAGAGAGAGAAAAAGAGACGGCGAGAGAGAGCCCCCGGAGGGAGCGCCCAGCTGAGGCGGCCAAACCTCCTAAATAAATGCAGAAAAGAAAGAGAAAGAGAGAGAAAAAGAGACAGAAAGAGAAAAAAAGAGAAAGAGAGAGAAAAAGAGACAGAAAAAGAAAAAAAAGGACAGAAACAGAAAAATCGAGAAAAAAATAGAGAAAGAGAGAGAAAAAGAGACACAAAAAGAAAAAAAGGACAAAAAAAAAGAAAAGAAAATAAAAGAATGAGAAAAAGAATGAGAAAAAGAGGCAGAATAAGAAAAAGAGACAAAACCAAAAAAATAAAAAAAAAATAGAGAAAGAGAGAGAAAAAGAGACGGCGAGAGAGAGCCCCCGGAGGGAGCGCCCAGCTGAGGCGGCCAAACCTCCTAAATAAAAACAGAAAAAGAAAGAGAAAGAGAGAGAAAAAGAGACAGAAAAAGAAAAAAAGGACAAAAACAGAAAAATCAAGAAAAAAATAGAGAAAGAGAGAGAAAAAGAGAGGGCGAGAGAGAGCCCCCGGAGGGAGCGCCCAGCTGAGGCGGCCAACCTCCTAAATAAAAACAGAAAAAGAAAGAGAAAGAGAGAGAAAAAGAGACGGCGCGAGAGAGCCCCCGGAGGGAGCGCCCAGCTGAGGCGGCCAAACCTCCAAAATAAATGCAGAAAAAAAAGAGAAAGAGAGAGAAAAAGAGACAGAAAAAGAAGAAAAGAGAAAGAGAGAGAAAAAGAGACAGAAAAAGAAAAAAAAGGACAGAAACAGAAAAATCGAGAAAAAAATAGAGAAAGAGAGAGAAAAAGAGACACAAAAAGAAAAAAGGACAAAAAAAAGAAAATAAAAGAATGAGAAAAAGAATGAGAAAAAGAGGCAGAATAAGAAAAAGAGACAAAAACAGAAAAATCAAGAAAAAAAACAGAGAAAGAGAGAGAAAAAGAGAGGGCGAGAGAGAGCCCCCGGAGGGAGCGCCCAGCCGAGGCGGCCAAACCTCCTAAATAAATGCAGAAAAAAACAGAGAAAGAGAGAGAAAAAGAGACACAAAAAGAAAAAAGGACAAAAAAAAAAAACAGAAAATAAGAGAATGAGAAAAAGAATGAGAAAAAGAGGCAGAAAAAGAAAAAAAGTGACAAAAACAAAAAAAATCAAAAGAAAAAAATAGAGAAAGAGAGAGAAAAGGAGACGGCGAGAGAGAGCCCCCGGAGGGAGCGCCCAGCTGAGGCGGCCAAACCTCCTAAATAAATGCAGAAAAAAATAGAGAAAGAGAGAGAAAAAGAGACAGAAAAAAAGAGAAAGAGAGAGAAAAAGAGACAGAAAAAGAAAAAAAAGGACAGAAACAGAAAAACCGAGAAAAAAATAGAGAAAGAGAGAGAAAAAAGAGACACAAAAAGAAAAAAAGGACAAAAAAAAAAAAAAAAGAATGAGAAAAAGGCAGAATAAGAAAAAAGAGACAAAAACAGAAAAATCAAAAGAAAAAATAGAGAAAGAGAGAGAAAAAGAGACGGCGAGAGAGAGCCCCCGGAGGGAGCGCCCAGCCGAGGCGGCCAAACCTCCAAAATAAAAGCTCCCTATTTAATTACACATTCTACCCCGGTGGAACTCAGACCTAAGAAATTCCATCGCCGAGGCCGCCGCGCTCACGAAATGTCAACGGATGACCTCGGGGCCTCGTGGTCGGGCCGATTTCAGAGGCCGATTTGTTGGCTCGCGTGGCCGATTTGGGGTCACGTGTGGATGGTTGTGGTCTGGTGTGGCCGATTTGGGGTCACGTGTGGGGGGTTGTGGGCTGACGTGGTCGGTTTGGGGTCTCGTGTGGGTGGTTGTGGTTCACGAAATGTCAACGGATGACCTCGGGGCCTCGTGGTCGGGCCGATTTCAGAGGCCGATTTGTTGGCTGGCGTGGCCGATTTGGGGTCTCGTGTGGGTGGTTGTGGTCTGTGTGGCCGGTTTGGGGTCTGATGTGGCCGGTTGGGGTCTCGTGTGGGTGGTTGTGGTCTGATGTGGCCGGTTTGGGGTCTCGTGTGGGTGGTTGTGGTCTGATGTGGCCGGTTTGGGGTCTCGTGTGGGTGGTTGTGGTCTGGTGTGGCCGGTTTGGGGTCTCGTGTGGGTGGTTGTGGTCTGATGTGGCCGATTTGTGGTCTCGTGTGGGTGGTTGTGGTCTGGTGTGGTTGATTTGGGGTCTCGTGTGAGTGGTTGTGGGCTGACGTGGTTGTTTTGGGGTCTCGTGTGGGTGGTTGTAGTCTGCTGTGGCCGATTTGTTGGCTCGTGTGGCCGATTTGGGGTCTCGTGTGGGTGGTTGTGGGGTGATGTGGCCGATTTGGGGTCTCGTGTGGGTGGTTGTGGTCTGGTGTGGCCGACTTGGGGTCTCGTGTAGGTGGTTGTGGTCAGATGTGGCCGATTTGGGGTCTCGTGTGGGTGGTTGTGGTCTGATGTGGCCGATTTGGGGTCTCGTGTGGGTGGTTGTGGTGATTGATGTGCGATTTGAGGTTGTGGTCTGACGATTTGAGGTCTCGACGTGGGCGATTTGGGGTCCGTGTGGGTGGTTGTGGATTTGATTGTCTCTGTGTGGTGGTTGTGGTCTGACGTGGGCGATTGGGGTCTGCGTGTGTGGTCTGACGTGTGGCGATTTTGGGGGTCTCGTGTTGGTTGGTGTCTGGTATGGTGGCACTTGGGTCTCGTGTGGTGACGGTGGGGCGTTGTGGTGATGATGCTTGTTTGTGGTGGTGGTTGGGGTCCTGCGTGTTTGTGACCGATTCTGTGATGTGGCCGATTTGCAGGACTTCATTTGATTTTTGGTTATGACTTGTGCTTATCTATTGCCTCAATGACCGAATTTGTGGACTCGTGTGGCCCGAGATTGTGACGAATATGTCTTGTTTTGCGGTCCGGAATGTCCGATCTGTACTCTATTGTGTCATTTTTGGACTCAGAGGTGCTAAAATCGGTGTAAAATCGGACACACCGTAGAGCAAAATGGATACTTAAGGATACGTGTGCTATGTATCAACTTTGCTTTACAACGTGTCCTGTCTGCCTCTTAATGTGCCTCATATACGACCTTGAATGTTCGGTTTGTGGTCTTTTGTGTCTATTTCACGGCTAAAGGTGTCCACTTCCCGTTCTCTTGGCTTTTCGGTTCGATTTCGAATCCCAGGTGCGTCTGATTTTTGTTTTCTTCTGTGAGAGTAATGTAATACGATATTAGTTATAGGTGAATTATAAAGATATAATAGTATAATAGTGTATATTCGATAGTGAGAAATGGAGGACATATATAGCCATCGATGAGATCATGTACTAAACTTATAGGTTCAGCTAATAATAATTACTTCTCTATATACACGAGAGAGAGTACATATAATATATATATATATATATTATACTATATATATATATATTATTATATATATACAACATACATATATATATAATATAATTATATTATATTATATAGTATAGCTAATTCTATGAATTTATCACCACACAGCACGTGAGCAGTCACACGACACACACGAGTATCCCCACTATATATCTATTCACGTGAGACGCTATATCACCCTGAGTCTATTAGCAATATAATATGGAGAAATCCATATAAAAATACGAGAGAGAGTACTTATACGGTCTAATAGGAGTGAGATAAGGTCATATTGACGTAGAGACCGCTAACACTAAAGTATTAAGCTAATTATATCTCGAAATATATATAAATAATGATTATCAATTATTATATAATATCAAATTAGTAAATACATTACTGAGTTGAGACAATACTAATAATATATAAGTACTCTAGTTATTATAGTATTTAGGTCATGTATTGATGCTCTCACTATATCTAGACCCACTAGTATACTCAGCTAGCATAACGGTAAAGTAGATATAACATAATAATGTATAAACCTACATCTATTATTTGGGTACTGCCGAGTAAATATAGTTATTGAACTATCTTTAATATATATTTAGCATGCTATTGATTTTTTTGATTGAGGATGGAGTATACTAGAGAAATACTTATACTAATATGCCGTTATTTCTCACTGCTCATCATCATACGCATCCATAAGCTATCTACATCATATGCTATCTATCTATCTAGTCTACCTCTATCTATGGTATATTCTCATATCTGAGGTCACATCATCAATCTATCTATAATATATTTACATAGTCGGTACATATTAGGTAGCAATATAATATATGAGTGAGTTATCATATATAATAGCAACTAAGATATCTAGGAGACACGAGATCGTTTAGATGACAATTATATTATAAGTAAAATATATTATATGTAGAAATCTGGGCGTTAAGACTCGCAATGGCATGTAAGTTTCATCTTTTCTTCCTCTTTCCCCTTCTCTCTCTGATGTTTCCGGGGGAGGGGTTAAACAGCATTTTCCAAGAGAGAATTCAACGGAACAAGGAAAGGACAAGGTAAGGGTGCGGCCATAATAGAATAGAGATTATAGCCTGAGTAATGAGACAAGAGTAGACAAAAGAAAAGGGTAATTCGGAGGAGAAAAAAAAAGAGCGAAAGGCAAAAGGAGGGAGAGAAAAAAATAGGATGAAACCGGAAGAAGGAGAAAAGCAGAATTGAAACATATTAAAGCGAGAATGAAGTAAGCAAAAAACAAGAATAAAAAGAATAAAAAAAAATTAGAAGAGGGTGGGAAAAAGAATAAGAAAGAAAAAAAGTAGCATGGTAGAGAAAATAAGAAAGTTGGAAAGGGGAAACAGAGAGGAAAATAGGAGAAAATCGGAGAAAGGAAATAAAAGGAAAATAAGAACAGAACCACGTAAGAAAAGAAAAAAAAATGATAGAAACAATATTAAAAAGAGAAAAAAAAAAGCATAATTTAGAAACAAAGAAGATAAAAAAGGAAATAAAAAATATAACATGAATAGAATTAACTTAGGAAACGAATGAAAAGAAAAGTACGAACAAAAATCAGGGAGATAGGACAAGGAATGAGCATAAGAGAACAAAGAGAGCAAAAATATTAAGGCAGAAATAATTGTAAAGGGTAAAAAGAAACAAAATGTAGTAGTGCATCCTCCATGCCAGTGTGAGCTGGGCATATAAGTTTCGACACGACATCTAGTCGCAAGATAACTTATAGCCTAACATTTCGCCATAATATCTATAGCAGAGAGAGTATATATATAGTGGTAAAGTTAGTTACGCATATTATTTACTCAAAAAGGAGGTACGATTATTTACGTCAACTCAGTGTTAGATTAGAGCGACTAATCCTATATGTGTGAATGAGATTGTATCATCGTGTGTCGTGGTAGATGTGTGGGTGGGTAGATTGTGCTGTGTGTGTGTGTGGTGTGGTCAGTTCCGTAGATGTGTGTGATTGTGTGTGTGTGAATATGCGGCGAGTTAGAGAAAAAGAGTAACTCATTGACATACGGTGGTTGCATATAGTGTTGTTTATAAGCCTGCTGATGTGGTGATTTTCCTTCTTTGCGTGTGAGCGTTCTTTATAATATAGACTTGTTATTTTTTTCTTAATATTTCTTCTCTTTCGCTTATTCTTTCTATATTTAAAATTCTTTGTTCTCCCACATCTCTCATTTTTCGTGTATGCTTTCTATTTCTCTTTTTCGATTTTTCGTTCTCTTCTTTTTCTTTCATTTTCTTTCTTTCCTTTTTATTCCCGCATCTCCCTCCCCAGTCACGAGCGAGAGCCACCCCGCAGAACGGCCACTCAGTTCGAGCGACCGAGTCTCTGCAATGCCAGGTCATATGCCGATGCAACCTTGCAATACAGTATGACTCCATTGCTGATTGTTGTTTCGCCAAAATAGCATTAGTAGAGCTTCTGACTTCTGGGGAGCGAGTGTGTGTCTCCTCTCCTGCTTCTCTTTAATCCTTTCTCATCAAGCTTTTTCCTTTCTCTTTCTTTTCTCTCTCTAATGTCCTCTTCTCTTTCTCTTTCTCTCCTAACTTTCTTTTCTCTTCCCTTTCTCTCTCTCTCTCTCTCTCTCACTCTCCTCTCTCATCTCTCGGTCTGTCATGTCTCTCTCCTCTACTCTCTCTCTTCTCACCTCTCTCTTTCTCTCTCTGCTCTCTCTCTTCTCTTCTCTTTCATTTTCTCTCTCACTTTTCCTTTTCCTTTCTCTCTCTCGTCTCTCCTTCTTCTCTCCTCTTTCGTACCACCCTCTCTCATCATCGTTCTCACTGCTGCGTCTCCGATCTCATCGTCTTCTCAGTCTCTCATCGTCTCTTCCTCTTGCTCGCTCTTCATCTCGGTGCAGATCTGTTTCTACGAATATTTGTGCGTGCGTGCGTGCGGGTGGTCTCTCATCCCTCTCTCTCTCCCTATCTCCCCTCTCTCTCTCTCTCTCTCTCGGGCTCTATCTCTCTATCTATCTATCCTATCTATCTGTCTGAGCTGGTCTGTCTACTCTAGTTGCAATACTATTAAATTTCGTGCTCTATATATCTATCTAAATACTATTTTACTATCTTCTCTATTTTCGGGGATATTGGATAGCCTACTATCGATATATCTATCTGGGCTCTTCTCTTTCCTCTCTCTCCATCCCACTCATCTCCTATCCGTTCTCGTCTCTCTCTCTCCTCAGTCCTCTCTCTCTCCTCGGCGCGCACGTCCGATCGCCTCGTTACGTCACTCGCTCTCCTCCTCTCGTGTGCTTCACTTTTCCACCATAGAGTCGTTCATCCTTCTTGTCTCTCTGGTCTCTCTAATCTCCTCTCTGCGCTTGCTTGTTCCACGCTGGCTACGCGAGGTGAATCGAGTCTTTTAAGAGCGCACCGTTGCGCGGAAGTTGATTACCTGCGTTGTGGGTCTAGGTTGAGTGGTTCAATCATTCATAAACCATACCGATGTCAGGATCGTCCGGTACTAAAGGTCTTGAGCTAATTATTAATTAGTTATTTAATTCTAATCATAATTTCTATTCGGGCGTATCTGGTCTATGGGATCCGGGATTCTATGTTCAATAGATATCTAATATCTTTATGATTGCCTCAGAACACTATGTTTCCATATCTCTCTGTTCCTTCTGCTCTTTCTGTCTATATTTTCCTACTTCCTTTCTCTGGTCTTTCCTTTCTTTTCTCTTTCTTTCTCCATCTCTATAATCTCGCTCTCTCTCTCTTCAATCTTGCGAGGTCTTCTCACCTCTCTTCTCCTCTCTCTCATCTCTTCTCCAGCAAGCTGTTCGTCTTTTCTCCCAAGTTGCAGGGCACACCAATCCCACTCAGTCCTCTCTCTCCCCTCCTCTTTCTTCTCAGTTCACTCTCTCTTCTCTCCTCCTATCTCATCTGCTCTACTCTCCTTCATCTTCTCCTCGCCTCTCTCCCTACTCTGTCCCACCCCTCTTACGCAGGCTCAGCTTGCCTCTCCTAAGTCTATGCATCTCACTCCCAGAACAGTTCCATCTCTCTTGCGTCACTGATCCTCTCTTCTCTCCTCCTCTCTTCATCTCACTCTCTCTCTCTCTCTCTCTCCTCTCCTCATCTCTCTCGTCTCTTCTCTCCCTTAGAGCACGCAGTCCGGGTTTACTCACATTCCCTCTAAGGCACCGTGGTCTTCTCTGCATCTATCTATCTGGTCTAATCTATCTATGACTCTATACGTCTGGCTGTATCTATCTAGGCTAGCTATATAATATATATATAATATATATAATTATATATATATATATATATATATATATATATATATATATATATATATTAATATATATATATATATATATATATTATATATATATATAGGTTATATATATATATATATATATATATATATATATAATATATATATATATAATAATATATATATTATATATATATATATATATATATATATATAATATATATATATATATATATATATATATTATATATATATATATATATATATATATATATGTATATATAATATATATATATATATATATATATATATATATATATATATTATTATATATATAATATATATATATATATATATATATATATATATATATATACCCACCTTTACTAACCAAGTGGCTACTTTGCTGCGTGTGGTTGAATTATATTCCTACTTTCATCTACTATAGAGATTATATATAGATTATATATATATATATATATATATATATATATTATATATATATATATATATATATATATATATTATATATATATAGAGAGAGAGAGAGAGAGAGAGAGAGAGAGAGGAGAGAGAAGAGAGAGAGAGAGAAGAGAGAGAAGAGAGAGAGAGAGAGAGAGAGATTATATATATAGAGAGAGAGAGATTAATAATAATAATAACAATAATAATAAGAATTTCTTGTATACATGTATAAATATGCCCTGACAGTTTACTTACTTTCCCATAAACACATGTAGCCAAATGGATAATCTGTAGACCATAGGTTGATGTAGTGTATCCATGCACTTGTTTCTGTAATGAGATTGATACTTATTTACTTTGTGAGGCATGTCAAAATACTAAGATGCGGTTGATAAGGTTAACAAATTATTTTCGTGAAGAAGAAAATTTATTATATGTTTATTGCCAGAAAATTGCGTTTTGTGCATTTTCTAAACACTAGTATTTAAGATTATTATTTTTGATTATTTTCATTATTATTACTATTATTATTGATTTATTATTATTATTATTATTATTATTTTGATTATTTTGATTATTTTGATTATTATTATTTTGATTAATTTTGATTATTTGATTATTGATTATTATTTGATTATTTATTATTTATATTATTATTGATTATGATTATTTTCCTCATGCAAAAAGATACTTGGTATTTCTATTCAAGGGCGAGTAAACTTCCTGTGAATGATAAAGTCATTCCAAATTCACTATTATTTTCAACTGCAGAATATGCACCAGGTATTGCTTCGGAAATTGGTTATGCTGTCAAAGGGTGACAACTTGCAATTGCAAATATGTCAACAAAAAATATAAATCTAACGCCATATATGGGGGTCTAAAATCTAACTTCCATACCCTCTCATGTCTCCTCTACCCTCTCCAATTTCCGTCTTCCTAAATATTATATCCGTCTTCTCCTTTTCTCATTCCTCTCTTCCTCTTCCACCCTCTCCATTTTCCGTCTCCTCCATCCTTCCTCTAACGCCATATGGGGTCTAAAATCTAACGCCATATTGGGGTCTAAAATCTAACGCCTGGGGTCTAAAATCTAACGCCATATATGGGGTTAAAATCTAACGCCCATATGGGCCATATATGGGGTCTAAAATCTACCGCCATATATGGGGTCTAAAATCTAACGCCATATGTGGGGTCTAAAATCTAACGCCATATATGGGGTCTAAAATCTAACGCCATATATGGGTCTAAAATCTAACCCCATATATGGGGTCTAAAATCTAACGCCATATATGGGGTCTAAAATCTAACGCCATATGTGGGGTCTAAAATATATATGGGGTTCTAAAATCTAACGCCATATATGGGCTAAATCTAACGGGGGTCTAAAATCTATATATGGGGTCTTAAAATCTAACGCCATATATGGGTCTAAAATAACGCCATATATGGGGTCTAAAATCTAACGCCATATATGGGGTCTAAAATCTAACGCCATATATGGGGGTCTAAAATCTAACGCCATATATGGGGTCTAAAATCTACCGCCATATATGGGGTCTAAAATCTAACGCCATTATGGGGTCTAAAATCTAACGCCATATGGGGTCTAAATCTAACGCCATATGTGGGGTCTAAAATCTAACCATATATGGGGTCAAATCTAAAATATGTGGGCTAAAATCTAACGCCATATGTGGGGTCTAAAATCTAAACCGCCATATATGGGGTCTAAAATCTCTAAAATCTAACGCCATATATGGGGTCTAAAACTAACGCCATATGGGGTCTAAAATAAAAATGGTCTAAAACAACGCCATATATGGGTCTAAAATCTAACGCCATATATGGGGGTCTAAATCTAACGCCATATTATGGGGTCTAAATCTAACGCCATATGTGGGGTCTAAATCTAACGCCATATATGGGGTCTAAAATCTAACGCCATATATGGGGTCTAAAATCTAACGCCATATATGGGGTCTTAAAATCTAACGCCATATGTGGGGTCTAAAAATCTAACGCCATATTGGGGTCTAAAATCTAACGCCTTATATGGGGTCTAAATCTAACGCATATATGGGAAATCTAACGCCATATATGGGGTCTAAAATCTAACGCCATATATGGGGTCTAAAATCCACCGCCATATATGGGGTCTAAAATCTAACGCCATATTATGGGGTCTAAAATCTAACGCCATATTTGGGGTCTAAAATCTAACGCCATATATGGGGTCTAAATCTTACGCCATATATGGGGCTAAAATCTAAAACGCCTATTTGGGTCTAAAATCTAACGCCATATCTGGGGTCTAGAAGCATATTTACATTATATTTGAAAAGGACTTATTTCTCCTATGTCTTTGTTAAATCTGATAACTAAAGGATTAGAATAAACACAATAACAAAGCAAAAATAGCGAAAACATAATAGGCAACAACGATAAATAAAAAGCTGCCATAAGCGAACCGTCAAACGAGAATAATAAAGGCGATAACTATGGAGAACATTACGTCATTTGACCTCTAATGACTGTTTAATGAACCCGACAGAATGAGGGTTTCCAACCAATGAGCCGAATGGGCGGCTATGTAGGAAAGGTGGGAGATGGGGGGGGAGGGGGTGAGAGTGTGGAATGGGGGAGGACGGAGGATGGGAGCGGGGGGGAGGGGAAGAGGAAGAGGAGAGATGAAGTGAGGGAAAGAAGGGTGGATGGAGGAGACGTGGGTGGTTGGAGGAGAGGGAGGGGAGATGAAAGAAGAAAGAGGTGGTGGATCGGAGGAGACGGAGGGTGGAAGAGGGAGGGAGAATGAGAAGAGATAGAGGTTGGCTGGAGGAGGAATCGGGAAGTGATGGAGGGGGTGGTTGTGGAAGGGAAGAGGGGAGGTTGAGAAGAGGGTGGATTGAAGGAAGACGGAGGCTCGAGCGGTGGGGAAGGCGGGCGGGGGAAAGAGGGAGGAGTTTAGAGCATGAAGGAGAAAGAGGGTGGAATGGAGGAGACGGTAGGAAGGGGAAGAGAGGAGGAATAGGAGGAATGTGAAGGAGAAAAGAGGAGAAGGAAGGAGGAAAGAGAAAGAGACAAGAGGATGAAAAAGAGGTGGAAGTAGAGATGAAGGGGGAGAAGAAAAGGAGGAGATGGGGGGGATGAAGAGGGTTGGATTGGAAGCGAGACGGAGAATGGAAGAGCTAGAAGGGGAAGAGAGGAAATGAAGGAAAGGAGGAAGAAGACGGATAGATAAATATGAGTGCTGGTGGAACGGAAGGATGAAAACGTGGAAATGGGAGAGGGTTGGGAAGGAGAGAGAAAAGGAAGGAGAAGGAAGTGTAAGATCGCGAGGGGATGAAGGAGTGCGGCGGTGATGTTGAAAAAAGGATAGTACTCATTGATCGGGCCGTGGCGAATAGTATGGATTTTAATATGATAGTGGGTAGAAGACTTCCCGGTGATTGGTTCAAGGATGGAATAGAGAAGAAATAGATTACGTAGAGACAATGAAAGAGGAGGAAAGAAGGAAAGGCAATTTAAATGGTAAAAACAACCGAGGGATAGTATTACATAATACATATAGAATAACGACGAATTAAGGGGAAGGGGAGAAGGGAGATGGAAGGTGGAAGGAAGAGAAAAGGAGATGTGAGAAGAAATGGGGAGGAGGCATGGAGATGGAGAGGGGAGGAAACGGAGGATAAAGAGGGTGGAAGGGGAATAGGGCGAGGAGAAGAGGGAAATTGAGAGGATGGAAGATGAAGACGATGGAAAGAAGACACGAAGAATGTAGAAGGTGAAGGGAAGAGGATGGATGTAGGAAGACACGAGAAACGGAGGATAAAGAGAGTGGGAGGAAAGGAGAAGGAGGATCGAGACAGAAAATGAAACGGATAGGAATATGATAATGATATGATAAAATTATTTAATGATAGGATAAAAATAATAGTAATGATAATAAAAAATGATAATAACAATGATATAATATAATAATAATAATGATAATAATATTGATAATGATAATAGTAATAATAATGATAACAATAACAACAATGATAATAAACATGATGAAAATAAAAATGATAATGATAAAAATAATGATGATAATATTGATAACAATAATAAAAACAATAATGATAATGATTATGAAATATATTGATAACGTTGATATTAGATAATAATAAAGATAGTAATAATGATAATGATAATGATAATAGCATATACCGATAATAAATATAACTAACAACAATAGTAATAGTGATAAACAATGATGACGATGATAATGAATAATAACAATAATAATAATGATAATGATAAAAGGGATACAATTAATGATAATAACCAATAATAATATGATATGATAATAATAAAATAATAATATAATAATAATAACAATAATAATAATAATAATAATAATAATAATAATAATAAATGTTAATAATAACTAATAACAATAATTATTAAGACAAAAAACTTAAAAGACTTTAACAGCATCTGGAGAAAAAAAACATCAAAGTCCCTCATTTCTAAAGAGGCTATTTATACGTCCATTGTATCTCACGATGAATAGGACCTCGCTGCAACGTGAACGGGTTACGGGTTTAGCAGCAGACAACTTGGGGTAAATGTATCGGGAGAAAAAACCGAGAGATATTGATCCTCTTTGTTCGAGAAGAATGTACAAAAATGTATGTTTGTGATTTGTATATATATATATATATATATATATAATATATAATATATATATATATATATATATATATATATATAATATATATACATATATAATTATATGTTTGTTATGTATATGTTGTTTGTTGTTGTTGTTTGTGTGTATTTGTGTGTGTATATGTGTGTGTGTGAGAGAGAGAGAGAGAGAGAGAGGAGAGAGAGAGAGAGAGAGAAGAGAGATGAGAGAGAGAGAGAGAGTGTTGTTCTGTGTGTATGTGTGTGTGCATTTATACAGGAATGTATGTATATATGTATATATATTTCGTTAAGTATGTATGCTTATGAATTATATATATGTGTGTTTCTGTGTGTGTGTGTGTTGTGTGTGTGTGTTGTTGTGTGTGTTGTGTGTGTGTGTGTGGTAGTCTGGCGTGTGTGTGTGTGTGTCTGTGTGTATGTATATGCATTATTACAGGAATGTATGCATATATGTATATGAACAATATTTCGTTAAATATGTATGCTTATGATTTATATATATGTATGTGTGTGTGTGTGTTTGTTTGTGTTGTGTGTGCGTGTGTGTGTGTGTGTGTCTGTGTCTGTGTATATGTGTGTGCATTCATACAAGAATATATATATATATATATATATATAATAATATATATTATATATATATATATATATATATATAATATATATATATATATATATTATATATATTTGTGTGTGTGTGTGTGTGTGTGTTGTGTGTGTGTGTGTGCGTGCGTGTGTGTGTGGTTGTGTGTATGTGTGTTACATGTATTTCGCTAAATTGAAGTTAAAAAGAAAGTGCTCAAAATAAAGAAAGGGAGGGTGAGGAGCTAAGAGAGAGAGAGAGAGAGAGAGAGAGAGAGAGAGAGAGATGAGAGAGAGAGGAGAGAGAGAGAGAGAGAGAGAGAGAGAAGAGAGAGAGAGAGAGAGAGAGAGAGAGAGAGAGAGAGAGAGAGAGAGAGAGAGAGAGAGAGAGAGAGAGAGAGAGAGAGAAGAGAGAGAGAGAGAGAGAGAGAGAGAGAGAGAGAAGAGAGAGAGAGAAGAGAGAGAAGAGGAGAGAGAGAGAGAGAAGAGAGAGAGAGACAGAGAACGGCATATTAGTTTTCCGAAGGATGTCTGAAGGATGGCAGGAGACAACCTAAGATGGTGGTTGATAATAATGATGGATAAGTTAATAGGATCATTAAGAGATATATATAGATTGCGAATCTTTAGCTGAACGGGAATATAGCTAAATGAAAATGGATGAGATAAGCTTGAGAAAATATAGTGAAATGACATGATAATGATAAAGAATAACAAGAGTAGTATGTTAACAACAGTATAAAAATATGGCATTGATAATTTCCAACTATAATTTGATCAATTTGATATGTCAAGTAAAATATGTAAATGAAAATATAAAGCTTAAAAGAAAACAACGAGGAAGAAGAAGAGGGGGAGGAAGAAGAAGGAGAAGAAGAAGAAGAGGAAGAAGAAGAAGAGAACAAGGAGTCGAAGAAGAAGAGGAACAAGGAGTCGAAGAAGAAGAGGAACAACAATAATAACAATAATAATGATAAGAGAAACAAGAAGGAGGAGAAGAAGAGGAGGAACAAGAATAAGAATAAGAGGAACAAGAAGGAGAAGAAGAAGAGGAACAAGAAGAAGAAGAAGAAAAGGAACAAGAAGGAGAAGAAGAAGAAGAAGGAGAAGAAGAAGAAGAAGGGGAACAAGGAGAAGAAGAAGAGGAACAAGAGGAACAAAAAGAAGAAGAGGAACAAGAAAGAAAGGAAAAGATGAACAAGGAGAAGAAGAAGAAAGAAAGGAAAAGTTAAAAACATCGACCTGTAGCATAATCCAAAAACCTTTAGAAATGTAGATGAAGAGGAAAATTAAGAATTCAATAACCGAACTTTTATTATTATTATTATTTATTTTTTCTTTTTAATCAGAATCCCACGTAAATGTGGAGAAGAATACCAAACGCATCAATTAAAGTTTCTTAGCCTGAGACACACCTCGCCATCCATTATACTGTTCCCTGCACCAGAACATAAATTTGTACATCTCAAATTCTCACGTCTCATATTCTGTTAAATGATACCACATCGGCAAGAGGATTGAAATCGGATAAAATTTTGATTTCAGTCTATGAAAATCGGCAGGTAATACCTTAGCGTGTTGAATTGCACGAGGAAGCATATCAATGTTGCAAGAATTGTTCAAAGGGACGTATTACAAACCTACATAATGGACGAAATGATCTGAAATACCGACCAGAGGAAATGAAGCAAGACAAAATACTTTGGGAGTTAAATGTCAAAACGTTATTGCTTTTGTTGAAGTTAAAATGCGAGAAATGTTGGTTTTGAGAAGGACAGAGAATTCGAAGAGATAGAAGGAGGAGGCAAAAGTTATAGGCAGGATTTTTTTTTTTTTTTTTTTTTAATATGACTTTATAACACAAAGGATGAGAGAGAAATCAGCTGGAGCATTTTAAAAAATCATTTTCCATGCTTCAGAGTCCTTTAAAGGAGGTAAAAAAAGTGTTAATTTTATTTTTGCTATTATTATCATTATCATTATTGTTGTTTTTATTATTATTATTATTATTATCATTATCTTTATTATTATTATCGTTTTTATTATCATCATTATTAGTATTAGTATTAGTATCATCATTATCATTATCATTATTATCGTTATTATTACTGTTGTTCTTACCATCATTACTATCATTATCATCATCATTATTATCATTATAATTTTTAGTGTTATCTTCACTAAAACCACCGTCATTATCATTATTATCGTTATTATTACTTTGATCATCAACATTATTATCATTGCTTTTGCTATCATTATTGTCATTATCATATATCATTATCATTATCATAATCATCATTATCAACATTATTGTTATTATCATCCTCAGTATTATCAGTATCATTATTATTATCATTATCATTACTATTATCGTCATTATGAATATTGTTGTTATCATCTTTATCAATATAAACAACAACGAACAATAAAGAAGCAAAAATAAACGAACAAACAACAACAACAAACAACAAGAAGGACAAACGACAACAACAACGAACAATAAAGAAACACAACAACAAGAATCACAAACAATAATAACAACGAGCAAGCAAACGAGCAAGCAAACAACAAAACATTCAAACAACAAGCACAAACAATAAAACATAAACAAACAAATAAACACAAACAACAAGCACAAACAAACAAGTAACAAGCACAAACAAACACAAACAAACAAACAATAAAACAAACAGTCTCAAACAAACAACAAGCACAAACAACAAAACACAAACAAACAACAAGCACAAACAAACAATCACAAACAACAAAACACAAACAAACAACAAACACAAACAAACAAAAAGCACAAACAATGAAACAAAGAAACAAACAAACAACAAGCACAAACAACAAAACAGAAAACAATCAAACAAAAGGCAACACAAACAAACAATCAAACAAACACAAACAAACAATCAAATAAACAAACAAACCACAAACAAACAACAAACACAAACAAACAAACAAACCCTCCCCAGCGATCCCAGGAGAACGGATATCCCGCCGACCTGCCCTAAGCCAGGAAGTCCCAGCATCCGGTCGAGAGATCAAAAGGTCGAGCATCCCGCTTCTGAGACGAGGCGGACGGCGGGAGAATCTGCCTTCCTCCTTCCTTCTTCCTCTTTCCTCTTTTCTCTCTCGTCTTTCTTCTTTCCTCCTTCTTCTTTTATTATATTATTAATTATTATTATTATTATTATTATTATTTTTCTTATTATCATTATTATTATTATTGTTGTTATTGTTGTTGTTGTTATTGTTATTATCGTTATCTTTATCATAGTTATCATTATCAACATTATTGTTATTATCATTCTCAGTATTATCAGTATCATTATTATCTTCATTATCATTACTATTATTATCATTATGAATATTGTTATTATCATCTTTCATATTATCATCATAAACAACAACGAACAAGAAACAAGCAAAAAGAAACGAACAAACAATAACAATAAACAACAAGAAGCACAAACGACAACAAACAAACACAAACAACAAGAATCACAAACAATAACAACAACGAACAAGCAAACAAACACAAACAGACAAGCAAGCTAACAATAAAACGCAAAACAAACAAGCACAAACAAATAAACAAACACAAACAACAAACACAAACAAATAAACACAAACAAACAAGCACAAACAAAACAAACAAACAACAAAACACAAACAAACAACAAACACAAACAATCAAACAAACAACAAGCACAAACAACAAAACACAAACAAACAACAAACACAAACAAAGAATCAAACAAACAACAAAACACAAACAAACAAACACAAAAAACAATCAAACAAACAGTCGCAAACAACAAAACACAAGCAAACAACAAACAAACAAACACAAACAAATAAACACAAACAACAAAGCACAAACAAACAACAAACACAAACAAACAAGCACAAACAATCTAAAACAAAACAAAACAAAACACAACACAAACAACAAAACACAAACAAACAACAAGCACAAACAAACAAACAAAACCAAACCCTCCCCAGCGATCCCAGGAGAACGGAAATCCCGCCGACCTGCCCTAAGCCAGGAAGTCCAGCATCCGGTTCGAGAGATCAAAAGGTCGAGCATCCCGCTTCTGAGACGAGGCGGACGGCGGGAGAATCTGCCTTCCTCCTTCCTTCTTCCTCTTTCCTTTTTTCTCTTTCGT
>NW_020870479.1:105315-107815 GCF_003789085.1 Penaeus vannamei | reverse complement strand
AGTAGGGAGAAGGGAGAAGGATTGGACGGATGTGAAGGAAGGAAAGTAGGAAAATAGGAAGTAGGGAAAGAAGGAGTGAAAGAGGGAGGGGGATAGGGAGGGAGAGAGAGAGAGAGAGAGAGAGAAGAGAAGAGAGAGAGAGAGAGAGAGAGAGAGAGAGAGAGAGGAGAGAGAGAGGAGAGAGAGAGAGAGAGAGAGAGAGAGAGAGAGAGAGAGAGAGAGAGAGAGAGAGAGAGAGAGCAGAGAGGAGAAGAGAGAGAGAGTAGGAACAGACAGAGAGAGAACACACAGAGACGGAGAAAGAGAGACAGAGAGAGATACAAAGAAAGACAGACAAACAGACAATTAGACAAAGACAGACTATTAGAAAGACTAAGACAGTGACAGAAAGAGAGAAAGAGATTGACATACAAATACAAACAGACACATAGAGACGAAGAAAAAGAGATAGAGAGAGACACAAAGAAAGACAGACACGTAGACCGAGACAGATTGGACCGGACGGAAGGCAGACACCTAGCATAGACAAAGAAAACAAAAATAGACAGAAAACCATGGAAAAAACAACAGACAGACCAAGACCCCTTAAAACAAACAAAAATAAGGCAAAAACAAAACAAAAAAACCCAAAAAGCAAACCTTTATAAAAAACAACAAAAATAAAGCAAAACAAACAAGAAGCCATAAAAAAGAGCAAACCTTATTAAAAACAAACAACAACAAAAAAAGCAAAAAAAAAACAAAAAAAAAAGCAAACAATATAAAAAAAAAGCAAAAACCAAAACAGAAATACCTTATAAATAAACAAATGATAAAAAAAGCAAAAAACAACAGCAGCATAAAGCAAAAGAACCCTTTAAAAAACAACAACAAAAATAAGCAAAAAAAGAAAAAAAGCCGATAAAAGCAAAACGCAACCTTATAAAAACAACAAAACAATAAGCAAAACAAACAAAAAAAAAACGATAAAAGCAAAGCAAACTTTAAAACACAACAAAAATAAAAGCAAAACAAAAAAAAACCAAAAAACAAGAAGCAAACCTTTATAACAACACAAAATAAAGCAAAAAAAAAACAAAAACAAAAAAGCCGATAAAAGCAAACCTTTATAAAACAACAACAAAAATAAAGCAAAACAAAAACAAAAACAAAAAAGCCGATAAAAGCAAAAAGCAAACCTTTATAAAACAACAACAACAAAAATAAAGCAAAAACAAAACAAAAAACAGATAAAAGCAAAAAGCAAACCTTTATAAAACAACAACAAAAATAAAGCAAAAAAAAAAAAAAAAAAAAGCCATAAAGCAAAAAGCAAACCTTTATAAAACAACAACAAAAATAAAGCAAAAAAAAAACAAAAAAGCCAATAAAAGCAAAAAGCAAACCTTTATAAAAAAAACAACAACAAAAATAAAGCAAAAACAAAACAAAAAACGATAAAAGCAAAAAGCAAACCTTTATAAAAACAACAACAAAAATAAAGCAAAAACAAAACAAAAAACGATAAAAGCAAAAAAGCAAACCTTTATAAAAACAACAACAACAAAAATAAAGCAAAAAGAAAAAAAAAAAAGAAAAAGCAAAAAAGCAAACCTTTATAAAACAACAACAAAAATAAAGCAAAAACAAAAAAAAAAAAGCCGATAAAAGCAAAAAGCAAACCTTTATAAAAACAACAACAAAAATAAAGCAAAAACAAAACAAAAAAGCCAATAAAAGCAAAAACCAAACCTTTATAAAAAACAACAACAAAAATAAAGCAAAAAACAAAACAAAAAAAAGCCAATAAAAGCAAAAAAAGCAAACCTTTATAACACATGAAAGCAACACCGCCAGCATTCCTCAGACGAAAGCATTACAGAAAACTCGTATGGATGTCAGGCAGAAGCAGATGGTGTCAAGCAATAAAAATATGGATATGCAATGCCTTCTCCCGGAGTCTGTGCACCTGAGCCTGTCATGCACCTGAGGAAACGGAAATGGAAAGAAGGAGAAGAAAGGTAAAGACTAAAAAAGCGAAGAAAAGGGGGAGGAGCAGATGACGATGAGGGAGAGAGGAATGGGAAAGAGAAGAAGCGAAAGAGATAGAGAAGAGAAGAAGAGGAAAAAAAGGGAATCAAGGAATGCGGAGAGAGAGGAAACGAAGTAGGAAAAGAAGAGGAAAATGAAGAAACGTTAAATAAATTAAGAAGAGAACTAAAAAGAAACAAAAAAAGGGAAAAGAGAAGAAGCGAAGAAAGAAAAACACAAAAAGAACGCGAAGTAGAGTAAGAAGAAGAAATGAAGAACACAGAAAGGGAAAGAAAATAGTTGGAGAACGGGTGTCATGATTCAACTGTTTTGGTTAACAGAATGGAGAGAAGGAGGGGCACAGGAGAGATGAAAATAATGACGAGGGAAAGGAAGAGAGAAAGAGAAACTGGAAGGCAGAGAGAGAGAGAGAGAGAGAGAGAGAGAGAGAGAGAGAGAGAGAGAGAGAGAGAGAGAGAGAGAGAGAGAG
>NW_020870479.1:92815-95315 GCF_003789085.1 Penaeus vannamei | reverse complement strand
TTCTTCTTTTTTCTTTGTCTTCTTCTTCTTCTTCTCTATTCCATTGTTTGTCCCTTTTTTCTTCGATATTTCCTTCCTCTTCCTCTACACTAACTACTGTAATTAGCAATATAATCATTATTTTTTCTTTACTTTCTTCACCATCAACTTTTTCTTCACTCCGTTTTCTATGCTGCTCATTGATGTTACATTAAAGTTTATTCTTTCTTTCAAGAAGTCAATAACAAAGACCGTTTCACCTTTTATTTTCTTGCAGGAAAAGACACTTCTAATTCTTCTTTATTGAAAACACCAGCATCTTTAAGACTGGTTAGGAGAAGACTCTTACTTATCGTCTTATTTCTAAAATTTTCATGATAAACAACGATAATTAACATAACATTTCATATTTGTTTTCTATTATTATACTATATACTAATGTTATCTTTAGTTATCGTCTTATTTCTAAATCTTTCATGATAAACAATTATGATTAACATAACATTTCATATTTGTTTTCTATTATTATACTTGGCTGCTAATATTTGTTTCTGAATTATTCATATTTGAAAGATATATTTCTTTCCTTCACTGATGCACACAGATATACATACACTTTATATATACATGTACATATACACTATAACCATGTGTGTGTGGCTTTATGTGTCTTAGTGTGTGTGTGTGTGTGTGTGTGTGTGTGTGTGTGTGTGTGTGTGTGTGTTTGTGTGTGTGTGGTGTGTGTGTTGTGTGTATGTGTGTGTGTGTGTGTGTGAGTGTGCGTGTGTTGTGTGTGTGTGTGTGTGTGTGTGTGTGTGTGTGTGTGTGTTGTGTGTCTGTGTGTGTGTGTGTGTGTGTGCGTGTGTGCGTGTGCGTATCTGTGTATACGTGTCTGTACGTCAGCATCTATTCGCACCCGTCTCGATATGCATGTGAATACCCACGCCAACCACACGCAATTCGGTGTAAGTCCAGTCTGCATGTCCAGTGAATCCGCATCTATCCATATGCATACACGAACGCTCACCCACACACACAGACAGACACGCTGAAACCAAAAGCATTTAAATCGGCGGTTCTGAGCGATCGGCTCCATTCGAAGCCCGTTAATGAGGGCGGGCAGGTGGCAGCAGTGAGCGGAACTCGTTGACATCGGGTTAATGAAGGCAGTAATTAGTCAGACAGCGCTACCTGGCTCGCTAATGACACGCTTCGAGGAGTTCCAACCTGAACAATGCAGAGATTTAGTTTTTTTTTTTTTTTTTTTTTTTTTTTTTTTTTTTTTTTTTGGTGGTGGAGGGGAAAGTAAAGCAAAGGGGAGATGTGAATACACATGTGTACGAACAGGGAGAGGAGAAAGGGAGTGAGAGATAGAGACGCAGAGAGACAGAGGCAGAGAGAGGGGGAGGAAAGAGATGGGGGGGAGGAAGGAGGTAGATAGATAGAGAAAGAGGAGAGGAAAGGATGGGGGAGGGAGGAAGGGAGAGGAGAGAGAGCGAGAAGAGGAAAAATACAAGTAGAGGCAGGCGGACGGACAGAGAAAGAAAGAACAGATAAATTGACAGAATTTAATTTTGTTTTCCACTGGGAAAAAGAGAAAGAGAGAACGAGATACCAGAGAGAGGGAGATAGATAGATAGAGAGAGATAGTGAGAGAGAGAGAGAGAGAGAGAGAGAGAGAGAGAGAGAGAGAGAGAGAGAGAGAGAGAGAAGAGAGAGAGAGAGAGAGAGAGAGAGAGAGAGAGAGAGAGAGAGAGAAATATCATGACAAAAAGGTCTGTCTGTCCTGTGTGTTGTCTATCTGCAGTATCTCTCTCTCTCTCTCCCTCTCCCTCTCTTTCTCTCTCTCGCTCTCTCGCTCTCGCTCACTCTTCCCGTCTTCCTCTCGCTGTCTCTCCATCTCTCTGCTTACATGCACTTTAATGATGCTGTGATTAATTCTCTTTTTTAATTGCATCAGATTTCACTGGCAATTTTGTGCTATTTTTGAAAAAAAAGAAAAAAAACATGGATGGCCATTTCTCGTTCCACTAAGCACAATAATATAAAAATATAATGCAACAAGCTTTTATTTTAACTTGAAAAGATATGCTTTTAATGAGCGTCCCAGTATATATACGAGAAGATAAAATTCTGATATCAAAACGCCACAATACTTATAATGCAGATTGTATTGCTGTATTACTCTGTATTTTCAAAGAAGCAATGATGACTAAACTCTTTGTTAAAATGAAATGTTCGAAGGATATATTTCAACGAATTACTTGTCTGTAGTTTATAAATGGACGTTTCTTCTTCTTCTTCTTCTTCTTTTTCTTCTCATTATTCTTCTCTTCTTCTTCTTCTTTTTTATTCTCATTATTTTCCTCTTCCCCCTTCTCCTCCTCTTCTCCCTTCTCCTCCTCTTAGCTCTCTTATATTTTTCTTATTTCAAAGAATAAATACAATAATTACGATTCTCTTTCACCTTTCATATGTAAAAGATTCCCCTACGAGTGTGTGTGTGTTTATGTAAAAGATT
>NW_020870479.1:76752-79029 GCF_003789085.1 Penaeus vannamei | reverse complement strand
TATTATTGTGGTTTTGTTATTTTTTACTATCATTATGATTATTGTTATCATTATTATTACTTGTTGTTTTTTTGTTATTGTTATTATTGCTATTATTTTGTTATTATTATTGTCATCATTTTGTTATATTATTATTATTATTATTATTATTATTATTATTATTATTTTTATTATTATTATTTGTGGTTGTTATTTCATCATCATCATCATATACTGTATTTCATTATTATTATAATTATTATTATTATATTTATTATCATTATTATTGGTATTGAATTATTTGTATTGTTTTTTATATATTATTAATGCTGTTATTATTATGTTTTTTATTATTATTGTTTTTATTGTCATTATTAGTATTTGCTGTTATTATTATTGTTGTTGTTTTATTGTTATTGTTATTGTTATCATTTTTATTAGCTATTATTATTTATTATTATTATTATTATTATTATTATTATTTTATTACAATTATTATTTTATTATTATATTGTTGTTATTATTGTTTTTGTTATATATCATATTATATATATCATTATTGTTTATTATTGTTGTTATTTTTTTTATTTTATTATTATTATTATTATTTATTATTATATATTATTATTATTATTATTGTTTATTTTTATTTATTATCATTATTATTATTCTATTGTCATTATTATTTATTATGATTATTATTATTACTTTATCATTATTATCATTATTATTATTTATTATTATTATTATTATTATTATTATTATTGTGTTTTTTGTTGTTGTTGTTGTTTGTTGTTTTTGTTGTTGTTTTGTTGTTTTTGTTGTTGTTTATGTTTTGTTGTTATTATTATTATTATTATTCATTATTATCATTATCAATATTATTATCATTGTTATTATTATTATTATTAATAATATGTTATTTTATGTTGTTAATATTGTATTTTTATTGTTATTGTTTTAATTATTGTTAATTGTTGTTGTTATTGCTCTTGTATATTATTGTGATTATTATTGTTATATTTTATTTTATTATTATTATTAATTTTATTATATATATTATTATTATTTATTATTATTGTTATTATTATTATTGTTATTATATTGCTATTGTTATTCTAGTCATTATCATTGTTAATTCACATGATTGTTTGTTTTCTTTTTTCTTTTTTCTTTTATAGTTTTCAGCTTGGCAATTTTACTGAATTTACTTTTTATGAATATTCATGGAAAGTATACAGCATATGTTTGTGCTTGTTTTAGCTAGTTGTTGGAAAATATATTTAGAATATATCATATGTATGTTAGTGATATTATTCTTGTATTCTGCTTTAGTATAGAATGATATAAACAAGGGTTGGAAGTTGTTTTTTTTTTAAGAATTTTAAGCCAAAAGGGCTGTAGAGTTCAGATTATCACTTTAGACAGGGCAGGATTTTTTTTTTTCTTTTACCATTGTAATACACAGTTATCTCAGCTTAAAATGCTCTTATTGAGATTTCTATGACTTATAGCATGTGTCCTGCAGTGTTTTGACGTACCTGAAAATAACTGCTATCATAACATCAGCCCTATATCATCCTTTAACGCTTACAGATTTTACAGAAATCTCATATGTTGCAAGAAGTGATAAAGAGCAGGATAGTTAAATCTGCGTTTCTATTTTCAGCTGCATCCAATCGACTGCAGAGCCCGAGCAAAAATGGTTACAAGGTCAAGGTGAAATGGCTAGCACGGATACTGGCCAGGCTACACCGAGCAAGAAATTCATCAACTCTTTTACAAGGTACAGTGTAATCTACTTTTATACATGAATTACAGATTCTCAGATCAATAAAGAGAAAATGGAGATAGAGATATGTTTATGTATATTGAATACATATGTGGATATTTTAAAGAATCATTATGATAATATCTTAGATAAAGAGATTTTCTTCTAGTGAAAAGAAATTTAGAGAGAAATTTGTTTGATAATTACATTTAATTTTTGCTAACAGTGGGGAATATCAATGCAATGGTGATGAAGCAGAAGTCAAAGAAAGGAACAGCAATGATAGACTACAAGACCAAGCAAGGAGCGGTAAGTGCAGTCCATTATTATCTTATTCTGACCTGTTAGATGCGACATATGGAATTACTGGGAGGATTTTGGAGTACTATATAAGCATTTTTGTGTCACCATGAGTTTTCTTAATATGCAGATCTTGGATTAAGAGCTTTTCTTTATATATGGTATCTTTCATGCTATGATCTCAAAGTTTTGTGGTTGTACTTTCATGATGAACAAAGGATCTTATA
>NW_020870479.1:49252-71752 GCF_003789085.1 Penaeus vannamei | reverse complement strand
TCACCTTATTTCTCGGGCGGTGTGCCACCATCAAACGTCACTCCCGGAAAGAGGAAAGAGAAGGTCATTGTTAACCAAATTCCAAAGATTGAGAGTAATTCCATAGCCCAGTTGCAAGCAGACTGGGACTCCCCTGAACCTACCCCAGAAAAAGTGAAGCACCCTTCAGCATCAAAACCAAGGCAACCAACTCCATGTTCAAGTGGGAAGAGCACTCCTCAAACAGTAGCTGGACAGGTCGTTAAAAAGATGCTTGAGGAAGACTGGGGTTTGTGTTCTCCACATACGACCCTTTAAAAGACATAAAGGGTGTCAAAGGCCAAAGCAATGGCAAACATACCCCAAATAATAATGGTTACCCAGAACGCACTAGTGATGAGGAATTTCAAGAAGAGGTTATAGTATTTCGAACACCAAGAAGCCCAAACCAAAGAATAGTCCTAAGAAATCTGGTAAGAAGTCATCAGAAAAGGCCAGTAAAGAATCTGTTGCTGATGGGAATAAGAGTACGCTGACAACAGATAAAATCAATAATGCTGAGATCTCCTGCATCTAGTCAAGGAAGTACCGCTCTAGAAAGTGAAGGTGACAGCATACCTTTATTCAGCCCTATCAGGAGTCCAGGGTTGGTATCTCCTGTGCGATCCCCCACACCTCCCCAGACTGCAAAACACTCACCCAGTGATAAGGAAACTTTTCACGCCCCCAGTGTCTCCACACGATTCCCCAGACAGTTCGCCAGAAAGTTTCTCCAAGTAAACTCAAGTTATCCCCCAAATCAATAATAATGTACATAGATTTAATAGAATAAATAAAGTTCTGTCTTCACAGGAAGATGCATTTGATGCCCTGTCACAAAGCACCTCACAGAACAGCAAGAGTCCGATAAAAAGTCCAGACAGGGGGAAACTGCTTGTCAGAACACCAAGAAAAATTAATCAGAGCATCAGAAGTTCAGGACTCTTGCATGATTCCTCTCAGAGTAGTTTAAATGTCATAACCCAGAGGAATAAGAAACATCAATCTCCTCGCCAGTAATTCAAACTCTCCCGTGAAAATGAGTCCAGGAACATCCAGCCAAGCGATGGAAACCAACGCGCAGGAGAGGACTCTGGTTCATGATCCTTCAATATACAGAGATAGAAGAGGATACTATCTAGACAATTTTATGAGAATCATAGACACTGTTATGTCACAGCCCCAAGACCTACAGCTTTTGAACTGTGAGGATTTAGCAGTTATAGAGACTTTCGTGACTTATCACTTTCAGCACAGAAACTGTATGTGCGACTTTTTCAGAGAAAAATTAAGTGGAATAAAGCCTCCAAGATTGAATATAAAGACATATGTGATGCAGAAGATACAATGCTTTATATAAAGGAGCTTACATATGCAAATTCCTGTTGAACGGTATGATATATTTTTTGAGTTTGGTCATCTTGTTTGAATCATAACTAGATGTTAAGATTTATTATTTAATTAGGTTTGTTGTTAGTCATTATGTAAAATGATATTTTAAATTTAACTAATGAAATTGTTATTATGAAAGCAAGCAATACTGCATTTGAGCTATGTAGAAAAATATTACTTTTTTAGGTTCATATTCCTTGTTGATAACCAGATCCTACATATTTAAAAAAGAGTTATCTACTGTATGATACGTACATGACATTTTGATAAACAGATCCCACACATTTTCATAATGAAATGATGCACTGTGTGATATGTATGTACATGCTTATCTTGACAGAGACAGAAATGACCGGACTAGAGGAGGTGTTGGCCATACTCTCTAGTGAAGAATTGCATGGATTGTGTAAGGAAATGAAGGTAATGCCTTGTTGAACAGAGTTTTGTAGCATGAATAGTGTAGTAATGAGACTGAAAAAGCTTAGATACTTTTAGGTCTTTTTAGGATGTTTTTCCTGCCACTTTGATTTTATTGCATATTATGATTTTTATTGACTTACTTTTTTCTTCATAGTATTATTATTATTTCTTTTCTTTCTTGCTTCCAATTTTTCCTATTATTATATATAGGTTATTGTATTTACATATTCATATTTCTATTGTTATTATTGCTTTCAGTAATTAAGTAATTGTGTCTATAGATTTTTCAAATAATTTTAAAAGATTTCTTATCGATAATCCTCAGATCCGTAGTAGTGGGAAGAAGGAGGAATTAGTTTCAAATCTCATAAAATTCACCAAACAACAGAAAAGCATATTCAGTGCTTTTAAGAAGACAGCAAATCAGGACTCTGTTGTCCTGAAAAGGTAAACAGAGAAAGCGAATGAGAATGAGTGATACCTATAGTGGCTTATAGTAACATTTTATTATGTAGAGCCAGATTTCCAATAGGCCCTGGTCAGAAATTATCACCGCTTTGGTCTTGGTACTCTCCCGGAGCTCGGGAGCTAGACTTATTCTTGCTTAGAACCTGCCAATTATTTCCTGAAGTGATGGTCATATTATTTGAGTGTCTTAGAAATTTATTAGTAATTATGATGCTGTCATAACAATCTAAAATTCTTTTGGAGCTTGTCTAGGCATCCCTAGTCTGGGGGGAATAATTGCAATGGACCCAAAACAGGAGGCTGGACGGTTGGAGGTGGCTCAGGCCAGGGCTGGGTCGGAGTAGGCAACCTTAGCTTGGAAAGTTGTTTGCCCATTGGCTTTGAGGGGGGATTGAGAAGCCAGGGAAAGCACCATAGGGTGAAGGATTTTATTATTGTTATTGTTATTGTTATTCCTATCTCTGTCTTCTTCAGGGCCAAAGCAATCCTTGGCCATTGCTGTTTGGTGAACAAGGAGGTGCGACGGGTGTTCATGAGAGTCCTCATGCTCTATGGCCTCCCACGGTATGATGAGGAGGATGAAGGAGGACAGCAATCCCAGCTCACAACGCTCCTGATGGTGAACATGGGCAAGATGGAGTTCCCTGAGTTTGAGGTCATCAGAAACCATTCCATCTTCAGGACGCGAGAAGACCTTCTCAGGTAGGGAATCCGCATTGGAAGAAAGTCTTTTTGATATTAATATTATTATATTTCACTGTGTGTGTGTGTGTGTGTATGCACGTGTATATGTGTCTGTCTGTCTGTTGTTTGTTTTTCCCTTCTATTTTATCTTCCTTCTTCTTTCCTCTTGTCACTTGTATAGTTCAGTCTGCCTGTCATGGCCATATTTTAAAGGATGATGTATGTTTTCAATTGATATGTTATGTATTTTGAGTAAAAACTATGTAATCATTCATCCCTTTCTCTTTTTTACTTTTCCTTTCAGATATGAAACTTGCAATCAGATTCTCATTGATGTACAAGAGTGCATGGAAGCACAGAAGTGGGAAGAAGCTTTGCAACATTGCCAGCTTGCAGTAACAACCTATCAGGAGCTTATATCCGATGAAGAGTTGATGTATGTAGATTGGTGTTATGTATAGTGTAATAGGTCTATGTAGCTATGCATATTTCTTTTTTACAGTTTTGTTTACCTCAGAGAATTATATATTACCAGGTATTAAGGTTTTAGCTTCCTCATCAAGGGTGATATTGGATTGTGTTTTTTAGCTTATTTTGGTTTCCCATGAAATGCTTTACCTGACAAGTTTTGTTGTGAATTGGAAAGTAATTGAAGAATATTTCCCCCTTGCTTCTCTAGTTTATGTACCTCATAAAAACTAATTTGAATTGCAGTCTGCACTGTAAAGTGTTTAAAGTTGTTTTCCTCCTTTTTATTAAAGAATGCCTCATCAGGAACCACGAGAAGTCGCTGCCAAGCTTCTTGCGTCGCTTTACATCTGTGTCAGTCTTGATTTACATCTTGACGTGTTCTGTGAGTGCCACCAGAGGCTGAAGAGTTACCAAAAGGCAGTGGATCAGCTACAGGATTTGCTGAAACAGAGAACGCATTTGCAGGACTACAGAGGAAGATGGTTTGACAGACTAGCACTCAATTTGGCAACACATTTGAAGAAGCCAGCGCAGGTGAGGTTATAAGACCTATGATATGATGTCTTTTGTTATCTTTAAAGCAGCAACAAGTAGAAGACCTTTAGTTCATCAATTATGGCATCAGTAATATTTTTAAACCATGTAAGAAAGGATATTAAGGTGGTGGTATTAAGGAAGTATAGCTACTTCAAACATTCATACCAGCTGTTTGCTTGACAGGCTGTTGACGCTATTCAAGAAGCTTTAAAGGATCCCGAGGTGCGGAAAGGCCATCGCCTTTCACTAAGCATGAGAGCAGAGAAAATGGCAGCTTCTGCCCGACATAAATCACTGGCAGCAACCATTGCTGAAATGCCTCTTATGCACCCAAGAGAAGCACCAAAGATTATTATAGAAGGCAGAAGTCTCCCAGGGTAAGATGCTTCAAGATTGAAGTTCCTTATTCTTTAAGAAGATTAGTACATGCATGAACTAATAGATGCTGCAATATACACATTTAAAGTAAGTCATCTTTTTCTGAGATTTATTTCCTTTCATTTGTGCTTCTTGTTTCACAGTCCTTTTCTTCTTTCTCATTTTACACGTGCTTATCAACAGGGACATCCCTGGATATAAGAGGGTTTTATCCGCCAAGATTCAGCTCGCATGCAGGAGAAGGAGAAGTCACAGTGTGTTCTGTTGAGGAGTTGGTCTTGGGTCACTATAAAGACCAGGGTTACACAGAAGGTAGCTCTTTTTCCTTTTAGTTTTAGTGAGACATTATTTTACTGTAAAGTTTAATAGGTGATGTGGTTTATGAATGTATTCCATTTTATTTTAGATGTGTGAGTAATCATTTGTAAGATGGAGGTATTACAAGCTAATCACAAGCATAAAAACTTTCCAGGTTTGCACCGAGAAGGTACGACAGTGAACTCTCTATTTGGCCTGTATTTCTGGGATGCTCTCTACTTGCCAGTGTCAGATGTATTCAGATCTCCACACCAGGCATCACCCTTAGATTTGGATGACCCAAACTTTTATGCGGCCAGGAAAGAGTGGATTGACCGAAGGCAAGTTTTTCGTCTCTTCTTTTTTTTCTGGCTATTGCCTGCTTTATTTATGAACGAAAATTAAAATGTGTCAGTTGTACTTGTCATGAATCTGTTACTGCAATAAATTTAGGATATTTCTTTAAAATTACATGTTTATTAGTTCATATATACATATTAAAGAACTTTACTATGAAGATGATATTGGTTTGTGATGAGTACACAGATACATGAGAAAGCTAAATTATGTGTTTGATTCATAGACTCGGTGATATGCGTCTTTGGTCGGAGGAAAGAGCAGTTAGTGAACTGGAGCAAGTATGGACTCAACACATTGGAAAAGTTTCCCTCGTGGCTTGGGACCTCTTCCGTAACCTAGATCATGCCAAGGTAAAGAGTATATGAGGCTCAGTTGATTATCCATTAGACAAATATTGTTAAATTTTTAAGGTGTTTCTTGATCCTTCATATTGGGTATTCAGAAATAACAGTTTTATCATAAAGTTTTTGTTGTTATTTTTAACAACATAGAGTCAGAGTGTACCAAGCATTCCAGTATGTAGAATACAAATAAGGGGTAAAAATAGTCACCCCAATAAGAATATAAATACTGCAGGGTTAATTTTTCACAAATCCGAAGCTTGTAGCTACACCCACATATTAGTACCAGGATATACCTCTCATAGCCTAACAAGCAAACAGCTGTTTAGCACACAACTGAGGCAGGCATTTGACATTTGATCTTGTTCTTCATGCTGTATGATTTAAATTGTAAACTCGTGCAAAAAGATGAGAGGAAGACACTCGAACAAGGAAAAATATGATAGATTTCTCATATAGATGAATAGTTGTATAGCTATGACCTTGAATAAGTATAAACTGACCAGTGATGTAGTATGATCGTAGTTCTTAAAATGTATGTTTGAAATCACCAGAATATGGAGGGGCATTTAAAAAAAAGAGCAATTGGTAAATCATGATTCTAAGCGCCTCATTAGACTGTTGATGTGTAATTCATACTCAAAGCATTAGTAGTGGAAAAAGAGCAGTATATAAAAGAAAGATTTATTTAGAAAATAGTAGTAGATAGAATAATAGACTACCCTATTCATGTTGTCTGTATATTGGCCAAGCATGTTTTTCAGTAATATTTTATTGTTAGGGAATTACCTATTTCTCCTTTCAGAGTTTGGTGGCAAGTATGGGTACAAATACTTTGGCTGCAGTGTGTGAGCGCCTTGCTAAAGATCACAGGTTCACACGCAGTGGTTTCCCAGATCTTGTGGTTTGGGACCCTCTCAATAAAGTAACTATTGTTTTTGAAAATTTTTATCACTTGAATATCTGATATATGTTCTGTTTTGCCTTGTACTGGAACAGATTATACAGTATATATAAATAAAGTTCTGTCCATCTGTTATGATTATGTAATTAGATAGTTTAACAGCTCTCTGTCATTCCTCTCAGAAATGTCGAATTGTTGAAGTAAAAGGACCAATGATCGACTGTCAACAAAACAGATCCTCTGGCTTGAATACTTGCTTGATAGTGGTGCAGTTGCTGAAGTCTGTCATGTTGAAGGTAAATGATGATTGTATCAGTACTGGTCTATTTTTCTTATTTTAGCTTGTCTCATTTTCTTGTAATGCCTGTTTTATTATTACTTATTTATTTATTCTATTTATTTATTTTTATTATTATTTTTTAATGTCTACATTAGCAATACTGAAACTTAATTACAGTATAGCTGAATAATTCTGTGTTTAACCGATTGACAATGCGGAACATGCACTTTCTTCCATAATTTCTTATGAATCTCACTGGTGGCTCCACAATGCCTCAGCCATCAGTCAATTAATATTGTTGACATTATGATTTTTGCATTGTTATTAAAATGCTAGTAGCATTAGACAAAAATGTAGATGAATATCAAGGAAAAGGGTAAATAGTGAGATAAGTAGGAACTGATACCTCAGGGACTAAGCACTTGTAGAACCAAGTGTAAATAAAATTAATAAACTAAATCGCTGTGGATCTTGCATGTCCTGCCATCCAGGCATTATAAGCCAAGCAATCCATACTTGTTTAAAAAATTTCTTCCTTATTGAAACAGCAATTGGAGCCAAGAAGATGAAGAAGGCATCGCCTCGGAAGATCTCACCCAAGAAAGTATCACCCAAGGAGTCACCTCCAAAGTCAAGGAAAGGTGGAAAAAGGTCAAATTGTGATGATGGAGAGGATGGTGGAAGCAACGAGAATAAAAAGCAGGCAAAAAGAAGGAAGAAAGCGCCAAGACTGATCTGCCAAAAAAGGGGAGAACGGGTAAGTTGCAAGATAAGGGGATGATTCTGACGATTTTGAAGAGCCTAGTGTTAAGATTAGAACTGGGAAATCCTAATGTTTCTTTCTTATTATTGTTATTATCATTATTATTTTTATCATTAAAATTATTATCATTTTCATTATTCTAGCATGTATGTGTATATGTAGATATGTGTGTATGTATGAATGTATGCATATGCATTTTGTATGTGTGTGTGCGTGGGCATGCATGCATTTGCATAGATAAGTTTCCAAAGGAGTACCAAATACCATAGCTTATTCCAATATTGTGATAAAATTACATTTAGTCTATGGAGATTTGTAAAATTTCAAAAATTGTTATTACAGTATTGTAAAGTAGTATAGATATTTTTATTTCCTATGTTTAAGTGAAGAACTACAAATATAATTTTAAAATTGTTATATTCCCTGTTAATTATATAATTGTTGGGACACTTAAAATGTAGATAGGGAGGCACATACTGTGGCTGTCCATAATACAGCAATACTGTTTTTGGAGGTTCCTTGGGAATGGGGAACTTATATCATGTTGCATGAGTTACATTTTTAGCAAATTGTTTGAATAGGAGACAAGTTATTATGCATGAAAGTGGAAAAGAAAGTTTACAAAAGGAATTATGTATTTTTATAGAAGTAGATTCTTAAACCAATGAATTAGTAATGTTTAGATTTAAATAATAGTTTTCATGTATGTGTAATATTTCTCAATCTCCTAAAAACTCTAAAATGTATATTTTAGATTGTATTGTAGATCTGATGAGGTCAGTACACATATTTTTCCCTCTTGTATTTTGTACGGTTTTTTGTTTGTAACCTTATAAGCTGTATGTTACAAGCTTCATCAATTAAGTTTATTAACAAAATCTCAGTATTATTAATTTTCCTAGTGTTATTTTAAGATTTGTGTATATTCAGTGATTTAAATTTGTTACTTTTTATGAAGAAAATCATGGTATTATTCATTTTTCTAATATGTTAAGATTTGTATATATTAAATTACCTTAAAATTGTTACTTTTGTTGTGCCTTTTTTTTTTATTCACCTCTTTGAATAAAAGTTACTTTTATGAGTAACTGAAATATTAGAAAATTAGGAAATTTAGAAAAACAATTTTTGAAGGAGAAAAAAAGATATTCCATACCAACATAACAGGGAAAAAATAAAACAATGGCTGCTACCAACTAAATAACAGTTGGCCTTGAAATTTTCAGGGGAGAATCAGAGGCCCTGAAACTCCTTGGAAATGCATTTAACTCAATTTTGGCACGATGGGTGAAAAATGACCAGACAATCCCCTGAACTTTGTGTTAAAGTAGAATATATACATCATTTACACTATCAATCATGTTTTCAACAATGAATATTCAAGCCAGGAGCTTTTTCTTCTTTTTTCCTTGCAACTGACTACATCTAAAATTAGTGTATAATGTAAATACACAACACCAATAGTACTTTATTATTTTCACATAAGCTGTACATACGATTTCCTATACTTCAAATATCACTATGAAACCTTTTATAATTAATATCATATCTTGGTTTCATGGGAGCTATGACAATAGATCTTAATATCTGCAATAAGCAAAATTAGTTGCCGCTCAATATATGACAAGTAAAAAATTAAAATAACTTTACATCTTGCAAATGAAAATTGAGTGGGAGGGATTTCAATTTCCTACAATATATTAGATCACAAAACTTTACCCTTTTGCATGACGATTAAATTACACCTTATATCGGTTATATTCAGATACTGATTGTTAATACCATTATGCCAAAGGAGGTACTAATTGACAAGTTGCACATGGAAGGCCAGAAACTAAACTTAACAACATTAATAAATAGTTAATAATATTTGCAATCACTTTTCAAAGCCTAAGGAATATTTAAGCTGCGCTCCATTTATCTAAGAGGGGAAGACGCTAATGAGGTTAGAGATGAGAACGAGGAGTCGTAGTGCCTCGTGGACTGGTCATCATCTGCTTGGTTGTTCTTCAGCTCTCCCATAGTGTGCACCAACCGAGCCCATTCATCCGCGCGTGGAAGTGCAAGTTGCTGGAAGGTAAAATTCAAAGGTGATATAAAAGCCATTTGCATATGGCCACACTAATATCAACATTTAGTACAGCTTTGATATTATTTTACAATACATTTTATGACAATACTAAACATTGAATTTGTAGAGCACAGGATTACTTACTTCTCCTACGTCATAGATCCAGATTTTACCCATATCGTCACCAACTGTGATCTGTTGACCAGAGTTAGTCCAGGACACTCTATTCAGAGCTGGGTTACCGTCTACATAGGTACTTGCTGTAGGAACCTGGAAAAATATCAGCAGTCAGTATCTTCATACTTTTTACCTCTTCAGTACATAAATAAAATACACAAATGGATCATACTTCAAACTTCTACTTTTCTTTATCCTATCACATAAGAATGAAAGATGAGATAAAAAAACTCAATGAATGGCCTTAGTATACAAGTATTTGTTTTTAAAGTATCCACCTGTCAAAGATGGCCATACCTCTGTGTCCTGGTTTAGATTCCAGAGGTCAATCCTTCCTGATCCGTCCACAGCCGTGAAGAGCGCAGGATGGATGGGTGACCAAGCCACATCATATACATAGTCGCCGTTGTCCTCAAATGAGTATAGAGGCTTTGTTTCCTGTTAAAATACAAAATTAATGAGATAAAATTCAAATGAAGCATATTGTAGTTTAATCAAGCCAAATATAAAATAAAAAAACTGAACCAAAGCAAAGAATACTTCCTATTTGTGAATGAAGGCACTCTTGAAAATAAACTTAAAAACAGCCTGTGTAATATAATGCATGATAAAACTGCTTTTGAGAAGTCTGTGCTTTGTGAATGCTTGCTTTGAAAAGTAAAACACACAAAAAGCTGTAAACATTAAGAAATAACAGTGGGGCAAGGCAAAGAGTAATATTCACCCTAATAACTTTTACAAAAGTGGAAATTATGATCGGTGGGACAGATTTCATAGTGCTCTTTGTTCTGATTATCAAAATTAGCGACATGAAACCTCTATAACTTTTGTGATCTAACATCTAATAAAATGCAGAAGACATAAAAAAAAGATAAAGCACAAACTAATGCAATATTACTTCAACACAAACCTGTTTTCATCCCTTGTTACATAGCAAAAAGCTTCTGTAGGGAGACAACATATGATACTGCTATTCTACTGTATCTAACAATATTAGTTTTAACCTCCCAAAAATCTATTACGGGAGAGGTTATTTGCTTTTACATCTCCTCAAATTACAACTTTGTATGCATATACTTCTTCACTAGCTCATATATATCCATCTTGTTTTGGATAAATCTCAATGTCTGAAGAATTGGATAGAAAAGCACAAAAACGTCATGCAAAGCAGAAGCGGCATTCTACGACAAAACTGTAAGAACTGAGATTTCCAATTCTGCTGTAGTCCATATCACCTCAGGCCACATACCAAAAGAATGTGACGTTTTTTGCCTTAAAATACATTGCAATGATGATAATAACAAAAAGATCACAAGATTCCCCGCATTCAATTCCGAAGATCAGCATAGTAACACAAATCTTTCCCCTTTTGCTTTATATCCTAGACACACTTAGATATACAACAGCCACCTCCTATGCTTCACTTTGGTTGTGATCAAAGGAAAAACCTCAGAAGAAAGGTGTAAATCAGACATCCATGCTCTTGAGGAAAACGAGTTTCCTCAGTCAAAAAGCTCATTTGATTCCACATGAATGCTTACCTTCATAGACCAATGCTATCACATCCCATACAGATCATGGTAGAAGAAAAACATGGTGTTACAAATATAAATATGTAACATGCATGAAACCGCTCACATGAGAACCATTTCATGTATCCGTTCATATGAATATTACATTATGAGTCTAATTCTTGTATGTAAGCAAAGAAAAGTAAACTTTTTTTATCCTACATTTACTTAATGGTATATGTATTACTGTCAAAGAAGCTAAATGCCAAGTTGTGCATTTTGTATCTGTGTGTTTAAGGTATGCTATCTGTTATCTATGTTACACAGAATACAATACAATTGTTTTATTGCCTTCTCATCGTAAACTCAATCTCCTCCCCATTAGTTATTCTTTCATTTTTAAACTATTTACAAAATATCAAATAATAAACTGTGTAAGTGTTTTAAAGAACTTTATCATGTATTTTACCTGTGATGATACTGAATCCCAAACTCCCAATTTAAATTTCAATGCCTTTACACTAGTTGTATTTACTATACATGTCGTATTCTGTATGACACATACATACCCACGTCCACACAGTGAAAATATATTAACACAATTAAATTGGTATATGCTGCAAGCTCTGTTACCAAAACAAAGGAAAAAGAAAATGCATACAGGACTATGTTATGCAACATCATTCTTGGCTAAAAGTCTCTAAAACTTACCTTAACAGACCAAAGCTTGACTGTCCAGTCAATTGATGAAGTGAGGAAGAGATGTGAGAAGTCAATAGGTCCCAGGGTAGCATGAGTGCTCACACCTGTCACTGGGCCCTGGTGTCCCTCGTAGGCATCCACTATGCCGGCTTTACTTCCGTGGCGGCAAGCTGTTTGGAAAATTGTCTTGTTATCATATTCCATGAGAAACAAAGGGTAACACAGAAATGAAAAATACTATGTGGGCTATATCAACCCCACAACCATGTTACATGTAAATTTTTCCACCACAAAATAACGCACCAGTAAATACAGCTCCTTCTTCAGAGCCCACAATAAAGTTATTGACATCTCCATGAGGGAAGGCTAAAGATGTGACTGCTACTGCACGTGACTGCTTGTGCTGGAGCTCCATTGATTCCTAATATAAAAAATCTCATTATTAAACAAGCCTTTAAGAATATGGACATCAGTTTCCATTAACTTTACCTCAACTTTCAAATATCATATTGTCAATCTTCTGAGAACTATTACAATTATAATTACAATTACAAATTGTAATTTTGAACAAATAGACAAATAGGGTCATTTAACAACTACAAATACAAAACTAGTTTTCTGTCATAAAAAGGCCAAACAAACCTGAGGCTGTGATAGCATGTCCAAGGACCAGGAACACATCTTTCCATCAGTACTTGCACTGATAAGATTGTGGGCATTTTGGGTGCCAACCACCTTCATGCAGTACACAGGATGCTAGAGAAAAGGCAAAGATTAATTCTAAGACCCTTAAAATACCATCGTCTCTATTTCTCTCTTTCTCTGCTGGAATGATTTCATTACACACAATGAATAATGGTTCTTTTGTGCCTGTAAAAGGATATCTAACTTATGTGGGAAGATTATGATCTTAAATTTATAGAAAGGCAATGAGAGGAAGAAAAGACTTTAGACTTACAGTGTGAGCTGAAGCAGACAGGGGACTGCGCTGGACTGGAGTTCTCTTTTGGCTACGGTTGTCCCAGAGAACAATTTGTCCAGAATAAGTTCCACCAATGATCAAATTGGGATGGAACCTTCATGGAATACAAGAAGATCATATAATTTCTATACCAAAGAAACAGCATGAATGTCTCAAAAGAACCTGCTAATGCAAATTCAAAAGCCATCTGATCCATTGGCAAGATATGAGAATTTGTAACAATATCAAAATTAATTTTCAATCACACGAGCTCCTAATATGAAACAACAAGCAAAACGTGTATAAATATATATGTACTTAAGGTTACATCCACACTCAAGCAACATAAAAGGCTTACCTTGCAAATGTTGCAGACATCACTGGAGACTGACAATGGAAGATATACTCTGGTGTTTCTTTCTTAAATTTGGTATTCCACACAAGGGCAACACCATCGGGGTCATGAGGAGAGTCCTCATTGTTGTTGTAGCTGTGACAAAATATTTGCTTCCATCATCCACAACAGGTTGGAAATAATCATAAATATATATCAGACATAAACGAGTACAATTTTACATATACCATATTAAAAGCTAAACCACTTCTAACCTGGTAACAAGGAGTTCAGGATACTGAGGAGACCAGTCCATGCAAGTGATACAGCGATTGCGTGACCATCGTTCATCATAGAACCAGCGATTCAGGGACAACTTGACACCTCCATTCTCATTTCTGCATAAAAAAAGGTTAGTAAATATTCCTTGCACTGAGAAGAAAAAAAGAAAGGAAGGTAGAAGAATAACAAGAAGAAAAATGGAACTAGTTAACTCCTGAAGAAAAAACATTCTCACACAAACCTGCAGACAGAGTTTTCACAATGTCACTGATGCCGATTTTAAAATACTTATAAAAGACAGGAAGAGCTAGAAGTGCGTAAAGGGGGGAACAACAGGGAAAGGGCCCCCAAAGATGCCCATATACATACGCTTCACCATCCTCTTCGTGGTCATGCGAGTAATCTGCGAAGATGTTGGTGTCCTCTGCAAGGGCTCGCTCAATTATACGAGTCGAGTGGTCAAAGAAGCTGTGGAACTCCTCTGTCATCATCAACATCTGCTTCTCTTCATCTGACAGCTCACGGGCTGTTTTGTCAACGAAGACAAATACCATCTGTCATATTGTAAACTCTTTTCTCATACTACTATGTAACAACAATGAACCTTTACATCAGGACAGCTTTGAAGAGAATTAGAATATCATAAGAGAAAGGGCTGCAGCTAATATAATCACGTAATAACATATAGGAAGGAAAGCTAACCAGTGAACAACAACCTCTAAAGATCCAAAGTTTAAAACAGATATACTAAAAAAAATAAAAATATAAAATTCAGACTCCAAGTTAAACCCCCAAACCCTGACAAGGAAAGCCAACAACCCTTACGTGGCTTGGGTTTCTCCTCCTCGACCTTCTTCTCAGCTTCGGGGGCGAGGCCGGCTTGACGTCCTGCACCTGCGGCATGCCCGTGGGAAGAATCCCAGGGGGAAGGTGGCGGTTGTGCCCTCCTCCGAACATCGGTGGGGTGTCAAGCATGGTCAAGGAGTTGTCCTCCTCCTCAGCTTGCGGGTCATCGTAAGTAAGAACTACATGGTAAATAAGTCTGTTTCTGTTCTATCTATAAGTCATTTATGTTTTTTTTTTTTTTTTTTTTTTTTTTAATCATTATTACTACATTTCTCTTCTTTTCAATTTTTTTCATTGGAATCATTAATCTTAATATATGAAAAGGTTACTGCCTCTTATCTCAAAAGAAAAAAAGAAAAAAGAAAAAAAAAATAAGAAAAAAGAAAAAGAAACTTGATTTCTAATGATGATTCAGGAAATCTCATTCTGTATTACAAACAGGTTGAATCTTTTTACCAAAGGAATTTTTCCAAGAACTACAATAAAAAACAAAATAAACAAATCATGTACAAAAAGGTCATCAAGTTTCAGGAACATCAAAGGTTACGACAGAATTTATGAAAAAAATCAATAAAATAAACAAAATTATATCTAAATCATTTAATCTTAAAATGGTGCATAGAGTGAAGGGTGCGCTCTGCCCTGTGGTAGCCGTTTGATATCTTTGTGACAAGCAAAAATAATAAAGAAAAAAGAAAAAAAAAAAAAAAAAAAAAAATGTATACATAGTAATGAAAAAAGAAAACCTCTTCATACTATCGGAAAAGAATGTAAAAATGAAAAAGAAGAATATACTGAAATGGAAGAGGAGACACAGTGCACTTCAGTCTTCACTTACCGAGAGAAGGAAAAAGAAAATCAGGTTTGGATAAAAGACTTGACTGAAGTTCTCTAAACTAGACTGAATTACCTCTTGATAAAAAATAAAAAAAAGTATTTGCAATATACCCAGCATTCTAACATCAAATGCTTACAAAGCATGCCATGATGACAGTATCATAACAGAAAGAGTCTGAACAGGGGAAAAATTAAAGAAAAAAGAAAAAAAATATATATAACAAAACCTTGCACCTATTTATGTCAAGAAGCCAACTCTAAAATATGAATATGTATTCTATGAACTGCCATAGCATCTTTTAAAGCTAACTATAGCACCTATGACTATAGCTTATAATTTCTAGTCTCATAAATCTGGACTCCAGATTCTGTATCATATTTCCGTAATCATTTATGAAATTGTAATATATTCGGCTTCATACATATCCACACTGTTAGTGGCCAGTCACTACTAGTTTCTATCATAAACAAATAAATAAAATAATCAAATAATAACATAAAATTCTGGAGATATAAAGCTGATGTCGAGAGCTGAGGATCCCTCAATACCTTGAGTAAACTCCAGTGCATAATTTACATACAATCAACACAAATGTCTATAGTAATGATGTACTGAATACAGCCTTTCAGCTTACTATGTCACATTCTTCAATCACTTTGCAACCACATTCTAGGCTTGTGTTATACTTCAATTTCTTTTTCTTTTTTTCTTCTTTCTTTTTCTTTAACAAAATCAGGAAATGTGAAAGTAGTAAGGTCAATCCTACCGAGCCACAAAAAGGACACGCAAGAAAAGCAATAAAATCACAAATGAATCTTTGTCCACCTGGTAACATTAAAGCAATCAAAGCTTATTGGGTTACAGGACTCTTTTACCTCGTTGACCTCTTTTAAAACACATTTCCTCATTCTTCTTCTGAACTATTTGTGAGAGAAAGTCTGAACACAGATCATAGAAACAGTATACACCAAGTACACCTCCAAGAACGAGAGACATCTTATGCCTGTTTCATCATTAGCAAGAACCATCAGGTCACATTCAGGCATCACAATATCTGATAAAGGGAAAGGGGGGAGTGGGACCTGCTTCTGAAATCATTTACAATTTCCAACAGTGGGTGATGAAAGGAGGGAAGAGAGGAAAGACTGGCATGCAACTAGCTAGAGATGAACAAGTACGTTACGCTTAGCGTATGTAGATATACGTATGGGGAAAAAAAAGAAAGAAAAGTACAGAGAAACTACCTTACATCTCAAATCTTTAAAATAAGAGAGAAAAAAGTCAGTTATCTAGTGAATACTGGGCACATTTAGAACTTAAAGAGGGAAGGGGTTTCTAGACAGGAACAATTACAATGTACACTACAAAATTCAACAATTAAGCAAATTGATGTCGTTACAACGTTCCTTCCGGAGTTAGTTACTGAGCAGGTTATCACATAACTCAGTAATAAATTGGTGACATTTGAAAACATGCTCTTCATTTAGTCAGCAGAAAATATGGAAATTACCCTGACTAACATGTTTCAATTGTTAGAACACCTAATGAAATTAATGAGTGTTTGGCTCTTTTTTCTGGTTAGCATATTAATACTTCATGAAAACAATTCATAATCTATCCCAAAATACCTCCATAATTTCTTACAGAAAATAAAAAAAGTATATACTTATATATAAATAAAGAATGAAATGCCTTTGTCCAAAAACACATTACAGTTCATATGTACTGAACTAATATATCCTATAACCAATTTAACTAAAGCACAGGCATTGGTCTGGTACAATCCATACATTACAACAGCCTATATCATTGGAGGTCAAGTCTAGGCCTTCAAGTTTGCAGTGTCAGTCATGTCACAATGAAAGTATAAAATAAGCAGGTTTTTGTCACATCACGGCATTAAGCGTAAGGCATTTATAAATGCTGAACTGTATAGATATGTATATATTCATATATACACACATGTGTATGTGCATAACTTTGTGTATGCATATAAATAAGCATACATAAATAAATAAATAAACAATAAATATATTTATATATTTATAGAATAAATAAATAAATAAATAAATAAATAAATATATATATATACACATATGTGTCTATATATATTCATATAGATTTAAATATATTTATATTCATATATATAGATGTATATAATATATAGATGTGTATAATATATATAATATATATATATATATATATATATATATATATATATATATATATATATATATATTATACATATATATTATACATATATACATATATACACATACACATCCATACATATATGCACACACACAAATATGTATAAAAATACCTAGAGCTATTAAAGCTTGTATCAAAAAGATGTATAAGCAATAAGTGAATAGAGAATATAAATTTCCATAATACCTATTTCTAGAAAATGAGCTAATGCAAATATTGATCACTTTTCCCACCTGCAATTCTCATGAACTGAAACGTTACAAAGAGAAACGGACTGATTCCTCTCTCTATCTCCTTCTCAAAGCAATTTCTCTTTGGAGAGCAACCTTTCCTTCTCACAGAGGACAAGAGAAAGACTTAATACATGAATTACAATATTTGCATTATCATTTTCCCGTCATACATTCACACACAACAGAACACAAGGACAGACAACAGCAAACAGTAAAGGCCAAACACTAAAGCAGCTGATAACCATAAAGCAAAAGACAAGAGCCAAGGTAACATCAGCAGCAGTAGCGGCCAGGAGCACGGGACCTACCTGTGAATTCATCATCCCATTCTAGCGCTGGTTTAGATTATATTCGTCTGGGTATAGGAGAGAGGGGGGGGGAAAGAAAAAAGACCAAGTCAGTCTACCTCCGTGGTGGGCTGTTAGCAAACATCCTCACAGCCACATCAGTTCACAATCAAACTTTCTTCTTTTTTTTTTTTGTATTTGTTAACAGTTGATTACATACTTTTAGTGTTAATCATTACTCTCTAACATGAAAAAACAGCAGTACAAGAGGATCTTAAAGTGTTAATTTCATCTACAAATCTCTGATGCATAATGAACATAAAACACATGTGGCACAGTGACAATGAGATCATATATTAGCTCACATTTGTTGCAAAACAGCACTGTCGTGCAAGCCGACAATGCGTCGGACATGGACAAGAAGCCTACGAAGGCAAAAAATGTGTACATGTTACTGTGTCAGTTTTTTTTTTTTTTTTTTTTCATGCCTCATGCACTATGGTAATGAGACTGCAGAAGACTTAGTGATGACACAAGCGACAGCAATCATAGGATACAGAACCTTGTAAAGTGTGGACCACTTGTAGATATAAACAAGCATATCAAAGTCTCACACACCCTTTTAGTGTGTGTGGGGAAATTAATTCTCTACAGTTCACTAGGCATTATCAAATGACAGGCAAAGTCATTTACCCATTATCTGAACAGCAAATAGCATTAAATGCATCCAATAATTTAAAGGAAAAGAAATTATGAAAATTATTTTCAAAAAAATAAATAAAAATCAAACAAAAAGTATAGACTACAGCTGTGACAAAACCAACTTCAATGAACTTTTCATAATTTGACACAAGCAACTGTGTTCATTCTTGGACAGCCAAAGCTACAAATTCATGGCTTTATTGCCTCTCTACCTCAACAAAGGTTATCAAGCAACTAAGCAGTACATTGAAAAAATAATTAAATAAAAATTAAAAATCGAAAAAAAAAAAAAAAAAAAAATTAACAATCAATAGAATTGACAAACCATACTCTTACTTACGCATATTGTGGTATTTAGATCGAATTTGAGCTAAGATTCCATCTCCTAGAATTGGGAAAAAAGAAAAAAAACAAATTTAGACCAAGAGCTACGCAAACAGTCAACTACTCCTCCGAGTCCACTAAACGCGTCTTCCCCGTGATCCATAATCATGACAAAACAAGGAAGCCGCTACCTCAACTATGAGAATTGGCTGACACAAAGTCCAGGAAAGAAGCAAAGGTTCTGTATCCATCTTCAAGGTTCCTAGGCCAAATTTTCTGTCGCTTTTTTTAAGATCACAAACAAGCGTTCGTGTTCGGGTATTTTCTTTTTATTCTCTCAGGCTTAAAATACTGTAATGGTCTAAAACAGACATTAAAACTCTTAAAAAGAGAGAAATGTATACATACTTCATATCATTTTATTTGTTTTCTTTTAAACAGATTTCTTCTGCAAAGAGTTCACTTGCACCTTCACCAGAGTGCCACAATTTCTTTTTTTTTTTTTGTGCCTATCCTGACACTGTACTCCAAAATTTGGGTCCTGATTTTGGGGGTATGGGATTTCTACTAGTGCAACAGTAGATAAAAGACAAATATACTCCTGCCATGTACATCAAAAATAAAAAAAAATAAATAACAATGATAAATGGTCATTGCCCTGATATCCATGCATCAATCCATCAAGAAAGACATTTACATACGGCACTTTATCTGATCTGCTAACCCTTTTGAGTGTCTCAGGTTCATGCAAAGTAAATGAGGAGACAATATAAGCCCACTTTTCACGGTACTTAAGATTTGTATGAGAAAAATATTGAAAAAAAAGAGAAAAAAAAAAAATCAAATAATATGTAAATCAGGGGGGAGTTGGGGTTTAAGGACTAGCCAAGCAAAGGCAAAATATACAAGGCAAAAGAATTTGTATATGTTGCTCCAATAACGACAAATAGCTTGAAAAAAAATCCTAAAAATAACAGGTGGCACACAATCATGTATAGCAGGAAATGCTCTCAAAATATAACTGTTGCTTTTTTTTTCTTTCTTTCTTTTCATATGGTAATATGCAAATAATGATGTAAAAATAATAACTATAGTGATGAAAATACTATCTTCTAAAGATGCGCTCTGAACACCAGCAAAGATGCAATTCTGATTCCTACGTTACGAAAGCAAGACGGTACTAAAAACAAAATAATAATGAATTTACAATGACATGGCTATGGGGATGTAAGCCTATGATCTAATTTTGTCTGAACTACCAAATCAGAACTATGAGAATAATATCTTCACAACTTATGCTCTAATAGAGGTCATAAATCTCATTAGAAAAACATGCTACACAAATTGTAGTTCCATGTCACCGGGGGCAATTAATACCCTAGGGAGGTTGTCAGACTCTTGGTCGTGTCAATACTACCATAAGGCTTTGGCAACGGAAGGTGCGAGAGGGAAGAATACTGAACTTCTCTGTATATTAGCTCCTTTTAATAAATCATTATGACTACAAACAATACAAGGAGAGTGGTTTCCTTTTGGTGAATTCCCGTTGCCAAAGCGTTACAGAGTCAATCTCTATCAATATAACATTCTTTTTCTTTTCTTTTTTATGTGCAAGGGAGTGAACAGTAATCCAAATGAGAATGCCATAAGAAGCAGACTGTGGAAATTCAAAATCAAATGAGACAACTGTGTATGAACTGTGCATATATGTGGAAGATTGCATTCCAACTGTACCTTATATCTTCACCTGTTTTCATAGCCTTTTTTTTACTTTACTCAAACAGCTTCATGCATTCATTCATTACTGTGTGTGTGTGTGTGTGTGTGTGTGTGTGTGTGTGTGTGTTGTGTGTGTGTGTGTGTGTGTGTGTGTGTGTGTGAGAGAGAGAGAGAGAGAGAGAGAGAGAGAGAGAAGAGAGAGAGAGGAGAGAGAGAGAGAGAGAGAGGGAGAGAGAGAGAGAGTGAGAGAGGGAGGGGGGGGGAAGAGAGAGAGAGAGAGAGAGAAAATGGACAGAAAATTAATGTTGATATCACTAGGAGTTTTATTGTGAATTCAAGAGAGTTACCCTGTTCAGGTTTGCAATAGTATTCATGTTTGTTTGTGACATTCAATATCACAATTATCTATAATCTATTGTATGCCTTTACAATTATGTAAATCAGCCACATAAGACACCTGTGTTTGTGTCACATTTATTTATTAATATATATATATATATATATATATATATATAATATATATATATATATATATATATACTTATATAGACACATTTGTTCTGATCTGAATTTGAATCTACAGTCTCAATTAATTTTAAAACCATGAAAAAATTTTGTTCAATCAGCCCAAGGCAAAATGAACTTGCATAAAAGGTAAAAAGAGATAAAGAGAAAATAATGATAAAAAAAGAAAAATAAATCAAGAGATGCATGTCTCAAAGTCAAGTCAAGATCCTCATTGTAAATTACAGTCATGTGGAGACAGGGTATATGTGCGCAGTCACAAAAATATATATATATAAAAAAAGAAAATGAAATACTAAATAGTAGTATAAGGAGGAGGAAGAGGAGGAGGATGAATCACTGGTACCGTCAACACAGTCTAGAACAAGGTCCAAGGTCCCGCATGTACATAATCCGCTAATAAACTAAACAAAAACAGCAACTCGAGTAGAAGCAAGCAGGCACAAATCGAAATTAACAATTAGGAAAAAATTAAAAAAATAAAAATATAAATATAAACACATACACAAAAAGAAAAGAGAAGAGAAAAAAAAGGAAACAAATGCGCAAAATAATAAATATGTATATTACACATTCTCTAGGACGATGACACATAACTCCACGAAACCACTGCTCAGGGGGGGACACTTACTCAGGAAGGCACGTGTACGGCTCGACAAGCACGGAGGCAAGAGAAGCGCTAGCCCGTCACTCAGGGGGGAGGTAACACTCTCATTTACAAGCGTCACATCATTCCAATACAGAATACCACCAAGGACTACAGTATATAATCCAAAAAGGAAACATCTCTCTCTTCTTACTAAGTTTTCCTTTTTTTTTATCTTTTAAATCTAGTTATCTTTCTTTTTTTTCTTTTTTTTATTTCAATCTACAAGGAACATCACCAAGCCCATGTGGTAATAGCAAATAAGGAAGAGGAATATTTATGCATCTACGTACAGTTTTCTGCAAGCTTGGAACTAAAAACAGCAAACCGTGTATCACAAACAAACCAAACCAAATCATAAAAAAAGTAAATAAGAAAAGCTACAGTACAGAGGATGAGCAGGAATTCTTTTGAGTTTTTACTTTTTTTTTTTTTTTTTTTTTTGTAAAGTGCTAAGATGATTTTTTTTTTTTTTTTTTTTTTTTTTTTTTTTTTTTTTTTTTTAGGGGGGGGGCAGAGGTCCACATAGAAACTAACACTTACCGTAATAGTCGAAGGCATGGGCTGAGGTGAGGGAGAAGACGGGGTAAAAGTGAGTAATTTTTTTCCTGATACATCACCTGGCCTTTTTTTTTTTTTTTTTTTTTCTAAACTATAAATTATCTAATGCTAATACACTCCTATTAAGAAGACAGCAACACTAAAAAAATATTTACAAAAAGCCTCTCACAATCTTCAATGTGTATCCTTCGCATCCTTTCACTTCCTTAGAGTAACACTATTCTAGCTTTTGATTCATTGTATCAGTAAAAAAAATA
>NW_020870479.1:36752-41752 GCF_003789085.1 Penaeus vannamei | reverse complement strand
TAATAGTATTATTATTATCATTACCATATTATCATTATCAGCAAAACTGTCATCATCACCGTCATTTTCGTTTGTTATCATTATCATTTTATTTAGGTAGTAAATATTATCCTTATCGTTATCATCATATTCCTGGAAGTAATATCGTTATCATTATATTTATGGTAGTAACAGTGTTATTACCATTATCATTGTCTCTCTATAGCAATCCCATTACTATCACATACACAAACATATCTCCACCAGAGAGTAGCATCATTTCCTAGTAAAACGAATACTACCTTTTTCCTTTAACCCCCCCCCCCCGTTCTCGCCCTTTCCCTCCCCCCCTCCCACTCCCCCTCCAGTCCCCTTCCCCCCCGTCCGTTCGGAGCTGTCCGCGTACTGTGCGCACCGGACAATGACCCTTACGAACCGTGAGCGCGAAGGAGAGCGTCCGGTGACAAGGCGTCCGTCACAAGGGCCAAGGCATTCCCTTCAGCCAATTACAGGCGAAATGAATCTCATGGGCCTCCTCCCTCCGTAGTCCGGCGCCCGTTGCTGTCGCCGCTGTCCCTTGGCCGGGGTCTGGGCGTCGTCGGCTCGGGGGAGGGCAAGGCTGGCGGACCACGGGGAATGCAGGTTTTTTTTTTTTTATTGGTTTGTAATCTTTATGGTATTATGGTACCGGTTGTGTAATGGGGTTGGCAGATGGTGGATACTTTTATTTGTATGTGTATTTTTTTGCATTGATATTATTTTGATTGTGTAATATATAATTCACCGAGGTTTCAAAGATTTCATTTTCTGTGATATTGCCTTTACATTTTTATTTATTTGTGTTTTGGATTTATCTAATTTTGCGGTTGTCTGTATATTGGTAATTAATTATGGAGAGGATGTACTGGTTTGCGATAAGTATTTCAATTAAAGCCTGGATATTGGAAACGTATTTAATCATCCTGTAATCAAATATAGAGACAGAGACATAATTTTTGTCGCATTCCATCAGCCATTTATGAATCGGAAGATTTATCATATTTCTGTCATAATCGGAAATATTGAAAATACATTTAAGAGCACGTGATATTACAGATACATTTATTAGTATATAATAGATTGTTCAATAGTTAAAATGACATAAGTTTCCATTAATAAACCTTTAACTCAAGTGCCATTATGTGTTTATAGCTTCACAATCCCATTGTATAATACCAAAGTAGAGTAAGAACTATAAATGTTTAGTTTAGTCCTTCATTTGTCACGCCGGCTCACTGCACAATTGTGCCAAGCTGTGGTACAACTGATACATGGTCAAGGCATTATCAAGGCATTATATGATAGTATTACACAAGAAATTTAGGCTATAATATGAATATAATCTGTACTATATCAGTGAAAGGAAAGAACAATTTCTCAGTCTTCTACGCCATGCCAGGAGAGCAAGAATTGTAAGTGAAATGCGGCTTGATGTATCCGTAGAGTTTAACGCCAGAGTGTTCTCGTGCGGGAGAAGAATATACTGAATCACAGACACTACCTTTGAAAATTTATTCATCATTATCACTGCTTCCTTATTGATATTATTATCATGATATTATTATTATTATTATTATTATTATTATTATTATTATTATTATTATTATTGTTATTATTATTATTATTATTATTATTATTATTATTATTATTATTATTATTATCCTTATTATTATTGTTATTGTTATTATTATTATTATTCATTGTTATTATTGTTATTGTTGTCATTTATTGTCTTATTTATTGTTATTGTTATCATTTTTATTATGATGCTTATTATTATCATTGCCACTATTATTTTATTATTATTATTATTATTATTATTATTATTATTATTATTATTATTATTTTATTATTATCATCATCATCATCATTATCAATATTTCATCATCATCATCACACCATCATCATCCTTAGCAGCTACAGTAGTAATAGTATTACGAATTTTGTACTTATCAACTGACATGTGTTTACATTGAAACACGATAAGATAAATGGACACATGCAACATATATGTATACTAGATATGTCTGCATAGATCCCTAATCACACACAGTCACCTATACGGAATTGTGTGTGCATATTCACGCACACACAATCTCACACACACGCGGAGACACGCAGGAGGCAGGCGAAGGAATCCTCCAACAGTGCCACACACGCCGAGGTTTCTCCAACAAGGTGTGCTTCGAGCTTCATCCGACCCTGCCCTGTCTGGTCCTCCTCATCCAGCCTCTTTTCTATTTATTTCTTTTCTGTTTTCTTGTTTCTCTGTCTTTTAGCCTTATCTTGACTTTTCTCCCTTCGTTTCTCCTTAGATCTCTTTAATCTCTCTTTACGTTTATCTTTCTCGTTTTCTCTTCCTATCCTTTTTCTCTCTTTATGTTCTTCTCTTTTCCCCTTCTCCCAGTTTATTCCTCCTTTCCCTCTTACCCTCTTTATCCTCTCGTCTCCCCCCCTTTATGTCTTCTCATTCTCTCCTCCTTTTCCCTGAACCCTCTTTATTGCTTCCTCTTTTCCCTTTCCCCAGATTATTTTCTCTTCCTTCCCCATCAATCGTTCTTCATTATTCTTTTCCTCTCTTTATCCTTTCTTTCTTACCTTTTATCGTCTTCTTCTCTCCTCTCTTCCATTATTCGAATCTGTTCTCTCCTCTTTCCCTGTAACCCTTTTTTATTTTATTTTATTTTCCTCCTGTGTCTCTCCTCATGCTCTCCATCTTCCCCTTATTCTATTCGTTCTCTCCTCTCTCTCCTTAATCTAATTCTTTCTCTCCTCCTTCCTCCTTTAACCCTTCTACTCTTCTACCCCACCCCTCCTCCTCCATTTCTCTTCCTTCCGCATTATACCTTTTCTTCTCTCCTCTCCTCCCCTAATTCCAATTTATTCTCTTCTTGTTTCCCTCTAACCTTCTGTCTTCTCTTATCCCCCCTTATCCTTCCTCCTTCTCTCTTCCTTCAACATTATCCCTCTTCTTCTCTCTTCTCTTCTCCTAGTTCCAATTTATTCTCTCCTTTTCTCTTTAAACCTCTATCTTTTCTCCCCCCCCCCGTACCCCTCCTCCTTCTCTCTTCCTTCCGCCTTATCCGCTTTCTCCTCTCCTCTCCCCCTTTATCCCTCCTCCTTCTCTCTTCCTTCCGCCTTATCCCCTTTCTTCTCTCCTCTTCCCTCCGCCATCTCTCTTGCTTCTCTCTTCCTTCCGCCTTATCCCTTTTCTTCTCTCCTCTTCCCTCCGCCATCTCTCTTCCTTCCGCCTTATCCCTTTCTTCTCTCCGCACCCCCTTATCCTCCTCCTCTCTCTTCCTTCCGCCTTATCATCTTTTCTTCCTCTCCCCCCTTTATCTCTTCCTTCTCTCTTCCTTCCGCCTCACCCCTCTCCCGCCCCCGCCTCCTCTTCTGCCAGCACTTCCTCGGTCCTAATTGGCCTTCACACAGTCAGGTCGCAGCCTCTGCCGACGACATATCTCTCCCCGACGGCCAGGCCAGGTCAGCGGCCCTGGACGTCTCGTGTTAAGGGGCGACTCATCATTTTTTTAGGCTATTTCCTCGGCTCCGCCCCTTACCCCCCCCTCCTCCATCCCTAATTTATCACCCTGTTTTTTTTTTCTTTCTTGTCTTTTGTTTTTTATTTCCTCTCCTATCTCTCTTCTTGTTTGTTTTTTTTTCTCTCGTCTCTTTTCCTCTCCTCTTTCGCTTCCCTCCTCCTCTTTTCCTCTCAATCATCACCCTTCTAGACCTCTCTTCCTCTCTCTTCTCGTTTTCTCCTACTTCGATATCCTTTTATCCCAAGAGGGAAAGGAAAAGAAGGAAAAGAAGGGAAGAAGAGGAGGAAAGGAGGGAGATAGGGGAACGAAAGAAAGATGGGAAGAGGAAGGAAGGGAGGAAGACAAAGTGTTGACGAAGGAAATAAAGGAACGAAGAAAGTGGAAGTAGAAGGGAAAACAGAGAAAGGACAGAGAGGAAGAGAGAGGAAAAAAGAGAGGAAGAGAGAGGAGAGAGAGAGAGAGAGAGAGAGAGAGAGAGAGAGAGAGAGAGAGAGAGAGAGAGAGAGAGAGAGAGAGAGAGAGAGAGAGAAGAGAGAGAGAGAGAGAGAGGGAGAGGAGAGAGGGAGAGAGAGAGAGAGAGAGAGGAGAGAGAGAGAGAGGAGAGAGAGAAGAGAGAGAGAGAGAGAGAGAGAGAGAGAGAGAGAGAGAGAGAGAGAGAGAGAGAGAGAGAGAGAGAGAGAGAGAGAGAGAGAGAGAGAGATAGAGACAGACAGACTGACAGACAGACAGACAGACAGACAGACAGACAGACAGACAGACAGACAGACAGACAGACAAACAAACAAACAACAGAACATAAAACACATACAGGCAAACAAGCAGAGAGACATAAAGAGACGAAACCCCCCCTCCCCAGCGTCGCGAGGACAACACTGCCGGCCATTAATCAGCGCGAAGGTGTAAAGCAATGAATGAGGCCGTGTGTTTTACAGAGGGGTTGCCACTTCGTAAATTTCCTTCGTGGCGGGTTGTTCATCAAAGCGGCGCTCCGGGGGCCGAGGGCGGATCTCGGGTTGTTGTTGTTGTTGTTGTGTTGTTTGTTGTTGTTGGTTGGTTGTTCGTCAGCTTGATGTTCGTCTTCTTGTTCTTGTTCATCTCTTTCTTCTTTTCTTTAATTTTATTATTATTTCATTTTATTTATTGTTATTATTTTAGTTTTCTTTATTGGAGGGGGAGGAGGAGGAGGAGGAGGAGGAGGAGGAGGAGGGGAGGAGGAGGAGGAGGAGGAGGAGGAGGAGGAGGAGGAGGAGGAGGAGGAGGAGGGGAGGAGGAGGGAGAGAAGGAGAAGAAGAAGAAGAAGAAGAAGAGAGAAGAAGAAGAAGAAGTAAGAAAAAGAAGAAGAAGAAGAAGAAGAAGAAGAAGAGAAAAGAAAAAGAAAAAGAAAAAAGAAAAGAAAAAGAAGAAAAGAAGAGAAGAAGAAGGAGGAAGAAGAGGAGGAGG
>NW_020870479.1:20100-22552 GCF_003789085.1 Penaeus vannamei | reverse complement strand
TCTCTCTCTCTCTCTCTCTCTCTCTCTCTCTCTCTCTTCTCTCTCTCTCTCTCTCTCTCTCTCTCTCTCCTTCCCTCCCTCCCTCTCTCTCTCTCTCTTCTCTCTCTCTCTCTCTCTCTCTCTCTCTCTCTCTCTCTCTCTCTCTCTCTCTCTCTCTCTCTCTCTCTCTCCTTCTCTCCCTCCCCCCCCCCTCTCTCTCTCTCTCTCTCTATCTATCTATCTATCTATCTATCTATCTGCCTATCTCTCTCTCTCTCTCTCTCATCTATCTATCTATCCATCCAACTATATATCTAATTCTATATCTTTCTCTCTATCTCTCTCTATATATATCTATACCCCTTTATTTTTTTTTCTTCTTCTCCTCCTCTTCTTCCCTCCTCCTCCTCTTTCTTCTTCTTCCTCTTCTTTCTCCCTATCTACATTTTCATCAGTCCTCCTTCTCTTATTAAAATACTTCCAAGTAAAGAATTTTGAGCTAAATATCGTACAGTGTACATTTACCACCTCGTTACTCCCTTTCAACCAAGACGAAGACTTTTTTGAGAATTATTTCTATGCCTTGGGGGGGGGGAGGGTGACGGTGTATAATAATGAACAGTTTTACAAGGTATAATGAAACCTTGTTTAATGATTCATATGATTTTTTTTATTTCAATTTCGTTCACATTTTTTTTAACTCAAGTTTTTCCGTTTCACAAATATTGGAAATTACTTGAGGGATAAAGAGTATAAACGAAAACTAAATGAAATATATGAATAGTTGTATCGTTAACAATATAAGTAGAAACTATACAAGAGAAGAGAATAAGCTAAACAAATTAATAATAAATTCAGCACTGATATTTCCCTTCCCAACCAAATAAAAAACAAGTTATTTACTACAAAAACAAATACACAAAAGAAGAAGTAGACAAATAACATAAAAATAAAGAGGAAAATAAAGGCTTGCATCTGTCTATTATCATATAGATAAAACATAAAAAGAGAGCACATTCAATATAGATAGTTAGATAGATAGATAGATAGATATACATACACACACACACATTACCCTTCCCTTACCGTAATAAATGCTTACTGAATATGCCGTTCATGTTGTGTCTAATGTATTAAAGGTGTTTTGAAGCATATATTGCAAAATGTTGATATTCCTTATTTCCTCCGTATCCAACCACACAAACGCACACACACAGAAAGAGAAAGAAAGAGAGAGAGGAGGAGATGGAAAGGGTGGGGGGAGTAATGGTAAATAGAAATCATATTTTCATCAATGTCATTTTTATTTATTTATTTATTTTATTTATTTATTATTTATTTAGGAAAGTCCACTTGAAAAAATATGATTTTGAGAACTAACCCAATTTGCGACAACAGTAAAAAAAAAAAAAAAAAAAAAAAAAAAAAAAAAAAAAAAAAAAAAAAAAAAAAAAAATATATATATATATATATATATATATATATATATATATATATATATATTATATATATATATATGTATACCATTGTATTTTCTTCCTCATTTTCCAACACACACTCACACTATACATACGCACTCACACGAACAGATTTCTGTCTCAACATTATGCAGTTGAATGACAATAATAACCCTCACTCTCTCACAGAAAGCCTCAAATTATTCTACAATAACTACAGAAATGACGTAAGGGCAAACCCTACCCTTGGACAAGGCAAACCCCCACTTCGTTAATGTTTCATGTAATTATGTCTTGGAATATCAGATCCTACGTGTCTAATTATCGGTTCCGAAGAGACAAGAGGCACCTTAATGATATCCAGGCCTGTTATCTGTGTGTGTGTGTGTGTGTGTGTGTGTGTGTGTGTGTGTGTGTGTGTGTACACACACACACACACACACGAACATGATGTCATTTATTATGACGGACAGACATGTAGTTATAATGTAGAGGGTATATATGTATTTAAACGTAATATTTATTTAACTTATATATTGATTTTGCTTTTGTATTTTGTATGTTCTATATTCTTGTCTGTTTTGCTTTATTTGTCTGATTGGTATTATCGTCACTATTATTATTATCGTTATCTTCATCATTATTGTTATTATTATTATATTATCATTGGCAACACAATTGGCATTCTCCTTGTTTTATATCCCTATCCTTATCATTAACATTATTATTACCATTATTCTTTGACCATCATCATCATCATTATCATCATCATCATCACCATCATCATAATCACCATCATCATCATTATCATCATCATCATCATCATTATCATCATCACCATTATCATTATCATCATCATCATCATTATCATCATCATCATCATCACCATCATCAAAGTCATCGTCAACTTCATCGTCATCATCCTCATTATCATTTTTATCCTCCTCCTCATTGTCAGTATTATTTGTTTTTATAGTTATCATCATTATAATTATTTTTGTTATCATCCCCATTAC
>NW_020870478.1:362723-367723 GCF_003789085.1 Penaeus vannamei | reverse complement strand
ACTGGAAGTGAAAGAGAGAGGAGACTGAGGGACGGGATGACTGAGCAACAGAAAGAACAAGCAGGAAAAGGAAAGGTGGAGATAATAAGCATCAAATATTGGAGAAGAAATAGAGAGGGAGAGTGGGAAATAAGAGAGAGAGAAGGACCCTGGAAATATATTTGTAAATGTATGTTTATATATCTCTCTCTTTTTCTCTCTCATATATCATATATATATATATTATGTGTATATATATATATATATATATATATATTATATATTATATATATATATATATATATATATATATATATATATATATATATATATATATATATATATATATATATATATGCATACATATTCACAAAGCGTCTCTGGGTGTTTGTATAATATGAATATGAATATGATTAAATTTCAGTATGAAGCATACATCCTGATTTCATACCTTCCTTGCACTATTTTTCCAGCTTCGCAGATCATATTTCACAATTATCTTGACGTTGAGGAATACTAGGGTATGCGAAATATTTCATACGGGTTTGCACGGACAGCCCCTGAACCTGCACGAGTTCTCCGCTGATAAGACACTTGACAACCGCTCTCCTGGTTTAACGAGTTGTAGAAGGAGGGGGAGTTGCAGGACGAGTTGAAGGAGGGGGAGTTGTAGGACGAGTTGAAGGAGGGGGAGTTGTAGGACGAGTTGAAGGAGGGGAGTTGTAGAGAAGGAGTTGTAGGAGAGTTGAGGAGAGGACATCACTGTAAACAAAATACTCCCAGGAATGAAACACATTTTACTTGGAAATTTAAATAAACTTTTATGGATTTCTCTTATGGATTAACTTTTTTTTTTTATTTATATTCCATTTTATCTGTATACAAAGTCTCGAATTCTTTTTGTAGATTTAAGCCCTCGTTTCCAGAGCAAGGTCTCAATGCACATATTTAAGAGCTAAGAGAAAAAAGTTAATAATAATATTTGTAATAATTCTTAATGATTTTTGTGTTGCATTAATAACAATAATAGTTTACCCAGATTTGTTGCTAATAAGATATCTTACTAAAAATAATGTAAGGCAGGTCAGATATGTATTTCACTGAACATCTAATTTATTTGATATCGTAAGGTTAGTATTAAAAATACTCTCATGAATTGTTATAATAATGTCATGATTGATTATCGGTTTATGTTTATGGTGAGAGATAAAAAGAATACTTCCTATGTATGTTTTTTTTTTTCTTTTCTTTCTTTCTTTCTTTTTTTTAATAGTTTACCTAGGTTAGTACTGGATCGGGTTTGAAGTATACTACCCGTATGTGAGGTTGAATTGAGCTCGTGGGGGTAGGTCTGGATGTGTACGTATATCCAGGGGCGGTGCTAGGAATTGCGGGGCCCAATTAGAAAACTGATGGTGGGGCCCCTATTCGACATGGTAAAATTTATGCATGTTTTTATTTCATATAAAAAAAACACACATACAAACCGACAAAAAAACATTAAACTTGGTATGATAATTTTTTGAAAAGCAATATGAAATGTGCTGGGCCAATTTGATCAAATCGGTCAAATCGACTTAAAAACCGGCGCTGTGTGATCACTCGTGTCGTTTGAACCTCAACTAACCCGCATTTGTCCAGCGTCGTTGGATACGGCCCTCCCCCCCCCCTATGATGCAAACCATAACTCCACGAGGGGCGCGGATAGGGGAAGGCCTATATCCAACAGCGGATTTTAGAAGGCCTGAAGATAAGATAAGAACCATATGGTACAACCGTCATTTAAATCAAGAAAACCCAATGAGTATATATATACATATATATATATATATACATATTATGTACGTATATGTATTTTGATCTCTCTTTGTCTATCTATTTATGTGTCTGTGTTTTAAGATGATATTAAACATATTAATATCTATTATATCGTATTATCAATCTATGGAAAATATATATGAATAATGTCATATTGCTACAGTTAGTTCGTGTTATCTAAAGTCACGTGTCATCTTTATCCTAAGTTAAGAATATATAAAAAAATATATTTTATTTTCTTTGAAAGAGATGACACAGCAAGAAGCCTATAACTTTCTAACTAATTTCATCTTAGAAGCTTCAAGTAGAACCAAAAGGAATTAGTTATTGCAAGAAAATGCAATTCGATTTAAATAACAAAAAGTGTGTAGATCCAATATACAATTGCCTTACTCAATAATCCTCTTTCTGAGCAAAAAACAAAAAAGGCAGATGGCATTTTCGAAGAACACACTCTTGTCGTTATCAAATTATCGGTCGCTTTATTATCTTCTTCGTGATGCCGTCAGGTTTGAGATAAAGGTAAACGCAGATCCATCACATATTTTTTGTATACATATAGATACATAATTATATAAATATATATACATATATGTTTTGGAAAGGTAACACAAAACTTTCAAAATTCGAGAAGAAGCTTTTTAAGTGGTTTCTGGTAAGGAGAGTATATATATATTATATATTATATATATATATATATATATATATATATATATATATATATATATATATATATATAAACACACACACACACACACACATGTATGTATGTATGTGTGATATATATTAATATTGTGTGTGTGTGTGTGTGTATGTGTGCGTGTGCGTGTGCGTGTGCGTGTGCGTGTGTGTGCATAAGACGTGTGTTTGCGTATACGTGTGTACATAAATGAATATAATCAAATTTCAGAATGAAGCATAGATCTTGATTTCCTCTCTCCTCGCATCATTTTTTTTACCGCTTCGGAGATCATATTTCACAATTAGCTTGACGTTGAGAGATACGAACACATGCGCAATAACTCATACTTGGAGGACGGACCTTGAACCTGCGTGAATTCTCCGCTGATTAAACACAGTACACACCTTTGTTTCACGAGTTAGAGAATGGGGGTATGTTTATTTATTTATCTACGCATATAAAATTATATAAATCTATTACTTTAAATAGAACTATTTCAAGATTCTTTGAGATGATAATGTTGACATGTACAGGCTACTGCAAGACAGTTTGTCCTGAAATTTTATTTATCAACCATTAGAATAGTGAAATTAATGATAAAGCCAGTAATAACAATGATAATGTCAATAATAATGATAATGATAATAGCAATAATGATAAATAATTGTTATAATAATAATTATTATTATAATAATGATAATAATAATAACAACAATTATAGTAGTAATACTATCATTATTAATAATAATAATCAACAAAAAAAACAAATAGTTGAAAATAATATATGATAATAATACCATTAACAATAGTAATCATAATGATACTACTAGTAGTATATAAGATAATAATAACGATAATGGTAATAATACTAATGATAATCATAGTAACAGCAATAACAGTAATAATAATAATAATTCTTCAAAATAATATTTCAATCACCTCCCGGTTCTTATATTTTGGCCTTTTGTAGTACATATTATCCAAGATCTGTAACAAAGCTTAGAAATACATATAAATTGTACATATACAATATTGTTCATCATACTGATATTATTGTCTAATGTATATTTTGATACAATACCAGTGATAATTAATGCCATTGTCATTAGTAAAGGAGAAGGAAAATACGTAAAATTGTGCTGAAAAATATAATTGATTTCTGACATAAAACCTTTCAGAATTCTTATGAAGATTTTGACACGCGTTGGGAGCTGAACAACGTGACCTGAAATTAAATTTATCAACTACCGTCACCATTTAACAAATAAACTAATAATAACAAACACATAAATAGACGAATAAAACAAGAGAAGTAAAAAAAAATAAAAAAAAAAAAAGTAAAATAAAACTAGTACTAGCCTTCTAACAGCAAAAGTATTAAACCCCGAAGCAACCCCTCCCCCTCCCCACCACCTACCCCCTACCCCCGCCCGCCTTCGTCCGAGTGCAGGGAAAGCGGCGTCCGAATGCATGGAAATCGGCTTCGGAAAGTGCGAGCGAGAAAAGGGTTAAAGTGTTAGCAGCGACGGACAGTTTTGCGATTTTCTGCCGGAATTTTAGCAGAGAGCACCGGGGAGTAGCCAGGTTGATTTCTGGTAATTAGTAATTGAGAACAGAAAGACGAATGATAGTATTAATAATGGTAATTATAGTGTTGATGATGACAACACTGGTGAGTAGGTTGGTCTTGGAAAAAAATGATTTGGGAATAGAAAGATAATAATAATGGTCCTAATGATTATAGTGCTGATAATAATTATAGTGCTGATAATGACAGCACCGGGGAGTAGCCAGGTTGGTTTCTGGAGAAAATAGTAATTGAGAACAGAAAGATGATAATAATGATAGTATTAATAATGATAATTATAGTGTTAATGATGATAGCACTGGTGAGTAGCCAGGTTGGTCTTGGAAAAAAATTGTGATTTGGGAATAGAAAGATAATAATAATAATGGTCCTAATAACGATAATAATTATAGTGCTGATAGTGACAGCTCCTGGGAGTAGTCAGGTTGTTCTTGGGAGAAAATGGTGAATGGGAATAGAAAGATGATCATAATAATGGTACTAATAACGATGATAATTATAGTGTTGATTTTTTTAATGTCGTCGGAGTAGCCAGGTTGTTCTCGGATGAAAATGATAAGATATGATAATGATTAAGTTCATATTAGTAATAATCATAATGATTGTAATGGTAGGAAATGTAGAGGCAGTAACAATAATAATAGTAATAGGGGCAGAATGACGATGATAATGATGAAAATAATGTTAACAATAATAATAATGATGTAATGATGATGGTATAGCAACAATAAAAAAATGTAATGATAATAATAATGACGATAACATTAATTGTTCTACTTAATAATTAAGAAAAATGAGAACAGACATAAATGAATTAATAAGGATCATGATAATAATAACAATACCAACTATAACAACAACTATACTACTCTATTTATAATCCTACTAATGGTGATATGATTCGGTGTTTGTCACAATCATCATCTTCATCCT
>NW_020870478.1:337723-340223 GCF_003789085.1 Penaeus vannamei | reverse complement strand
AGTAGGAAACAAGGCAATTTCGCCTTTCCCTGCTAAGCGCTAAGGTCGATAGTAGCTTAATCCATGGTTTGTCTCCACGTGTCGCTTGGTTGGGTTCCGAGACGCCATCTTGGAATTATGGAAATATATATATTTGTAGGATCTATAACCGCCATATACACTGCGAATGAATAAGAAATAGGAGAAATAAAATGGTAAATTATTATGCTTACCGATTTTCGTTCGTTATAACTAAAGAACAAGACACAAGGAATTTATTATCGCACGTGTCACAATCTTGATTATCATAATGCCGAAATATCATCATAAGCTAATCACAGAAATGAGATAATTTTAATTAATGACAAATCATAACAAACATGAACATGATACTAAAATAAATTAATGAAAAATGAGCATCTAATCAGTATACTAAAACGTAGATGAGTAATCGTATTGATAGATACTTAAAAGAACCACAATATAAAAAAAAAAAACTATTACAAACAAAATCCCCCCGCAAAATAAAAATAAATAAATGAATAATAATAATAATAAAAATAATGATAATAAATAAATAAATAAATAATAATAATAATAATAAATGAATAAATAATAATAATAATAAATAAATAAACAAATCAAGACCGATAGTATATATAAAAATTCCCCCTCCACAAAAAAATAATGATAAATAAATAAATAATAATAACAATGAATTAATTAATAATAATAATAATAATAATAATAATAATAATAATAATAATAATAATAATAATAATAATAATAAATAAAATAAATAAATAAATAAAAGACGATATGTATAAAAAATCTTGCGTGTATTTCAACCACCACACATTTCAACCAAAAACTATTTAAAAACTATATATATATAATATATATATATATATATATAATATAATATATATATATATATATATAATATATAATATATATAATGTATATATATATAAAAAATCTCCCGTGCATTCGAACCACGTTGATCAGGCTCGTCCGGGCGTCGCCATGAGTCGGACTCGGCAATATGCGACCGACAACAGTTACGTCTCATTAGGAAAACTTTTAGCGTTCGGGTCCGACATTATTGCCACTCACTTCCAGATGTTTAATACCCGCTTATGCCTTTATGTCATTACGTCTCGCTTTTACGACGCCAATTGCGCTTTTATCATCACGCGTTATTCCTCTCATCAAAATCTCATCATTCCCTTTCCGATTCTTCTTTTCGGGCGGTCGCGTCGCCGGCCGTTGTCGGGGGGATCGCTCGGGGGGGGGGGGTACCTGTCTCGGCCTCTGTCTGGCTCGTATAGGGGATCGGGGGGGGGGGTCGGGGGGGGGTACCTGTCCCGGCCTCTGTCTGTCTCCTCTCTATCTCTATCTCTCTCTCTCGCACATTATATATATATATATATATATATATATATATATATATTATATAATATATATATATATGTATGTATGTATATATCTATTTATCTATCTATCTATCTATCTATCTATCTATCTATCTATCTATCTATCTATCTATCTATCTATCTATCTATCTATCTATCTATCTATCTATCTATCTATATCTATCTATCTATCTATCTATCTATCTATCTATCTATCTATCTATCTATCTATCTATCTATCTATCAGTCTATCTATATATGTATATGTATATATGTATGAGTAGGTATGTGAAAGTAAATAAATTATGTAGAATATAACAGCAGATACATTGAATAATATCATCATACATATTTCAGTAATATGACATAGATATAGCTAGGTTACACATTCTCTCTCTCTCTCTCTCTCTCTCTCTCTCTCTCTCTCTCTCTCTCTCCTCTCTCTCTCTCTCTCTCTCTCTCTCTCTCTCTCTCTCTCTCTCTCTCTCTGTGTCTTCTTGGAAAGAATTTTTGTTGGGTTTCCTGATTATTGTACGTCGGTAGATTTTCTTTTCCTTTTATAGGACAGACAGTAGGAAAAAACAGGCAGAACAGAAAGGAGAGACGAAAAAGGAGAGGGGGAGAGAGACGAAGAAGGAGAAAGAGGGAGAGATGAAGGGATGGGGAAAGAAGAGAGATATTCCCTCATCTTTTCGCTCTTCTCTCACTCTCATTCTTTATATTTCCTTCCCCGTCTCTTTCTCCCTCTCTGTCCGTCTCTCTCTCTCTCTCTCTCTCTCTCTCTCTCTCTCTCTCTCTCTCTCTCTCTCTCTCTCTCTCTCTCTCTCTCTCTCTCTCTCTCTCTCTCTCTCTCTTCTTCCCCCTCTCTATCCCTCCCTCCCTTAACCTCTCCATCACCTTTCTCCCTCAATTTCCCCCTTCCCCCTCCCCCCTCTCCCTCCCCTCCCCCTTCCTCCCTCCTTCTCCCCTCCCCCTCCCTCTCAAGCCTCGGTGCTAATCTAGAAATGTGTTCATACCCATTTGCCATGGAATCGTGCATGACTCTCGGGCATTCACAGCTGTTAGGGAAATGTCTGCTCGGAGGGTATTTAGCGCCAGAAAACTTT
>NW_020870478.1:330223-332723 GCF_003789085.1 Penaeus vannamei | reverse complement strand
ACTCCAACGATTCTTACCACTTCCAATACCCTTATTTTCCTTTTCTCATTCTTTCTCCTTTTCCAATTTTCTTTTCTCTTTCTCCTCTCCTCTTCTATTTTCTCCTCTTTTCTCCGTTATTACTTCTTTATTTTCCTCTCTATTCTTACCCAGCTTCTCTACCCTCACCCACTCTCCTCTATCCATCGTCATCCCTCCCTGGCTTCCCCCCCCCCTCTTCTCTTCTCTCTCTCTCCTCTCCCTCTCTTCTCTCCTCCCTCCTCCCCCCCCTCCCCTCCCTTCCATCCCTCCTCCCTCCCCCCTCCCCTCCCTCTCCCCTCCTCCCTTCTCCTCCCTCCCCTCTCTCCCCTCCCTTCCCCTCCTCCCTCCCTCTCCCTCCCTCTCCCCTCTCCCTCCCTCCCCCCCCTCCTCCACCCCCCTTCCTCCTTCTCTCCCTCCCTCCCTCCCTCCCTCCTCCCACTCCCTCCCTCCCTCCCTCCTCTCCCTCCCTCCACCCCCCTCCTCCCTCTTCTCTCTCTCTCTCTCCTCCCTCTCCCTCTCTTCTCCCTCCCTCCCTCCCCCCCCCTCTCTCCCTCCCCCCCTCTCTCTCTCTCTCTCTCTCCCTCCCTCCCTCTCCACCCACCCTCTCTCCCTCTCCCTCCCTCCTCCCTCCCTCCTCTCTCCCTCCCTCCCTCCCTCCCTCCCTCCCTCTCCCTCCCTCCCCTCTCTCTCTCTCCCTCCCCCCCCCTCTCTCTCTCTCACGTATCCGAAGTAAAGTTTACCTCACCCCCAAATGACGTAACTTAGGAGATCCCGCTGTCCCACGAGGGTAAAGTACCGCAGTGAGTTTAATATATTCAGAGGGAATCTACAGTTAACGAGGATTACATTGGGAGATAAAGGATAAGGGGGATATTGTGCTCCAAGACGATGTTTATATCTCGTAAGGAATGGGGATGTTAAGGTTTAGGTTTATGAATGAGGGTTGGAATTGCGTTTGGAGAGCATAGTATGGTCTGTTTGGATGTGGTGTTTATATTTTTTGGGATGGTAAAGGTGGTTTATGATGGTGATGGTGATAGTGATGATGATGGTGATAGTCATGATTATGATGATTATTATGATGGTGATTATGACGATGATGATGATGATGGTGATTATGATGTTGATAATGGTGATAATGATGATGATGATGACGAGGAGGGGGGGGGGGAGGAAGAGGGCTAGGGAGTGGATGGATTGATATTGAAAATTTGATGACGATGATGATAATGGTGATGATATAATGATGATGATGACGATGATAATAATAATGATGATGATGATAATGATAATGATAATGATAGTGGTAATGATGATGATGATGATGAGGAGGATTATAATGATAGAACAGATAACAACATCAACAGTAATGAAAAAAAATCACAACACTAACGCTAAAACTGATAATAATAATGACTGTTTACCTTCCAAAGACTAAATTCTAAAGCAAACCTTTTAGACAATTTCAACACAAAGCCTTATCACAACACGCATAGAACATGTCACGCAAAGTCCTCTACGATAAGAAAAGATAAAAAACTGTTTGGATGTGACGTCTTTTTAACACCCCCGTTATTACGAACCCGAACTATTAATCGTTATCAAACACTAAAATATTGTGCTGGAATTATTTTAGAAATTAATGTGGTAGGGAAATAAGATTGTGAAAATGGTGTGTATGTTTTGTTTGATGTTTTGAAGATTATGTATACGATGTCACAACACAAAGAGCATAGTATAGAAATGGATGATAATACAACAACAGCAACAACAATAATGATAATGATAATAATATTGATAACAATGAAAAAAATAATGATAATGATAATGATGCTTGTAATTATGATTATGATATGTAAAAAATGATAACAATTAGTTACATTCATCATCATTGTAATAAAATGAGCACCAATAAAAGGAGAAAGGGAGAGAGATAGAGAGAGAGAGAGAGAGAGAGAGAGAGAGAGAGAGAGAGAGAGAGAGAGAGAGAGAGAGAGAGAGAGAGAGAGAGAGAGAGAGAGAGAGAGAGAAAGACAGAAAGAAAGAGAAAGAGAAGAGAGAAAGCAGACAGAGATATACAAACAGACATAATAACCGACACCCAAACGAATTATAGAAAAAAAAAATTGAATTCAGCAATTAAATCGTGTGAAATGATGTGCTGGAGTTGCTGGGGGAGGAGGGGGGGGTAAGGGTACTGACGGTTGAGGGGGAGGGATAGGGATATGGGAGAGGGGGGGAGGGGGTTAATTATCATGACAACGGGCAAAGGTCAACAGCGCATAAAATCCGAAAATCGGGAAATGTTGAGTGTGACCTTTGATGTTTTTTTTTTCAGATTTCGTCAGTGGATGGTAATTATAACACTTATAATAATAATTTCTTTCATAACTGATAACGGTCTGATAATAGTTTTATGGTTATTGATATTCTTATTACTGTTTTCAGTGATAAAATGAGTTAAATTTTTGTCATTATA
>NW_020870478.1:317723-325223 GCF_003789085.1 Penaeus vannamei | reverse complement strand
AAAAGGCAAAACTTACTCCAGGATATCAAAGCCTCCTCTACTTGGGTCTGGAAGCAGGTCAGCATTATGCAAAACAATGCAAAATGAAAAGCAAAAAAACCCGCAAAATAATGTCTGGAGCCCATTAGCGAGGAAGGTCTTAATTGGCGACTTAATAAAGTTTATTCCAGAAGTTTCAAGTCTGCAGATGACAGATTGTTGCCTGTGAGTTACGGTCGGAAGAGAGAGAGAGAGAGAAAGAGAAAGAGAAAAAAAGGAAACGAAAAAAAATACGACTGTGGATTTAATACGTAATGGATTCAGAGATTTCGTAACTTGAGAAAGTTTGGGAATCGTATATTTATGTGGGTCTGTTTGTATGGGTTCGCCTGCATCTCTCTATGACTCTCTCTGTCTGTCTGTCTGTCTGTCTTGTCTCTGTCTCTCTCCTCTCTCTCTCTCTCTCTCTCTCTCTCTCTCTCTCTCTCTCTCTCTCTCTCTCTCTCTCTCTCTCTCTCTCTCTCTCTCTCTCTCTCTCTCTCTCTCTCTCTCTCTCTCTCTCTCTCTCTCTCTCTCTCTCTCTCTGTCTCTCTCTTCTATGTATCTGCCTGTCTCTCTCTCTCTCTCTCTCTCTCTCTCTCTCTCTCTCTCTCTCTCTCTCTCTCTCTCAATACATCTATTTATTTATCTCTTCTTATATGACTAATCCAACTAAAACTACTACCGCTACAACTACTACTACTGCTACTGCTGCTGCTGCTACTACTACTAGTAGTACTACTACTGCTACTACTACTACTACTACTACTACTACGACTACGACTATTAGCACTAATACTAATACTGCTACTACTTCTTCTGCTGCTAAGAAAATGTTTGCCTCGAGATTTATATATTCCACGATAAGAATGGAATGAAGGATTAGGTCTGAATGTGATAAATGGATATGCAAAACGCAGATGAGAGAGAGAGATACAGAAAAAAACAACAACACAAAGAGATATCGAAACCCAACATAAATCACACCCACGACAGGTTTCAGAAACAAGCGAGAGGCGGCTTTTCCAAACGATAACCATAAAGCCTGTTTAAGATGCAAAAACTACGCACGCAGCATAGCTTATACCATTCCAGGGGCGCGTAGAGGAGCGTGGATACGTGTTGGAAGAAGGCGCTTGGTAAAGCAGACCACCAGAAGACAACAATCAGAAAATGAGAGAGAGAGGGGGGGGGGGAGGGAGAGAGAGGAGAGAGAGAGAGAGAGAGAGAGGAGAGAGAGAGAGAGAGAGAGAGGGGGAGAGGGAGAGAGAGAGGAGAGAGAGGAGAGAGAGAGAGAGAGAGAGGGAGGGAGGGAGAGAGAGGGGGAGGGAGGGAGGGAGGAGAGAGAGAGAGAGAGAGGAGAGAAGAGAGAGAGAGAGAGAGAGAGAGAGAGAGAGAGAGAGAGAGAGAGAGAGAGAGAGAGAGAGAGAGAGAGAGAGAGAGAGAGAGAGGAAGAAGGAGGGAAGGAATGGAAAACAGAGAAAGAGCGAGGGAGGAGGGGGGAGGGAAGGAAGGCGATAGATAGATAGATAGATAGAGAGAAGAGAGAGAGAGAGAGGGATGGAATGTCAGAGAGAGGAATGAGAGAAAGATAGAGAGAGAGAGACAGACAGACAGACAGAGAAAAGAAATCCATCCATTTATTTTTCGTATCATTAATATTCAATCTTTTTTCCTATTCCCTAACTTTTATTTATGTGAACTTACGTCTGCCTCTGCGCGTGTGTGTCCCTCTAAACAACCCAATTCCACCGAATCATGCAACCCAAATAAAATATTCTTGTTCTACGTACCGTTCGCGGAGAGAGTTCGCTCGATGCCCTTTCATCTTTTTAATAGAAACCCCAACCCAGTCTAATCTAAAGGCATCCCTTTGCAAGTCTTCAAGCTCAGCCTCGGTGAAAGACACGCCTCTCGTCTTTTTATTATTCTTTTTTTTCTTTCTTTCGTTATTCTTTTTTTTCTTTTCGTTTTTTTCTTCTTTTTGTTGCTTTTTTCTTCTTTTCGTTTTTTTTCTTTTATTTTCGTTTTTTCTTTTCGTTGCTTTTTTTCTTTTCGTTATTTTTTTTCTTTTTCGTTGCTTTTTTCTTTTCGTTATTCTTTTTCTTTTCGTTATTTTTTTCTTCTTTTCGTTATTTTTGTTTTTTCTCTTTCATTATTTTTTCTTCTTTTCGTTAGTTTTTTCCTTTTTTCGTTTTTTCTATTCCCTTTTTTCTGTATTTCTTTCTTTGATTCTATGTCAGTCTTCTTCCGTTTGTTAGTCTAACTCTTGGATGAAGTAAAGGGTGATTATTTTACCTTCATATTTCATTTAAAATCCTCTCCAGGGTGTTCTTATTCCCTTTAACAACATGTAAATTGATGGATATCAAATGAATGCTACAAACACAGAAATTACTACTACTCCTACTACTATTGATAACAATAGTATTAAAATATTAACAAATTTGTTACTACTACCACCATGTTCTACCACCACCATCACACCTACTACTTCTACTATTACTACTACTGTTACTACTCCTACTACCGTTACTACTACTACTGTTACTACTAATAGTACTACTATTACTTCTACTAATACTGCTACTATTACTACTACTACTGTTATTACAACTACTACTACTACTACAGCTAGTACTACTACTACTGCTACTACTACTAGTACTACTACTCTACTCTTACTACTCTTACTACTACTACTGTGTGGCGCCGTGGGAGAGCTTTCGTCTAACAATCTTTACCTGCGTTCGATTCCCGCGCACTGCCAGTGGATGGCAACCCCGGCCATTCCTCGCACACAGGGGGTAGTTTAGAAGCACAATAAACAAACAAGCCACAATTTGACTGTCACAAGAGCCTGTCACAGCAAATAAATACATTATCATTGAAGACCCGAAGATGGAATCGAGGACGATTCCGAAACTGTTGTCTCACTCTCATCAATAAATCTAGTTTGTGCATTGTAGGGTTTTCTTCTATATTGTCAACACGGTATTGTGTTTTTCATTGCACCATTATCATTAATTATCATTACCACCACCACTATATCTACACCTACACCTACACCCGCTAGAAGCAATACTCCCCCTCCATTCTCCCACAACCCAACCCCTTCGCAAAATAAATCCCGCGCGCTGCCAACCCCGCCAAAAGCCCAAGCTGCAACAATGATAAACGAACCTCGTTGCAAGCACGTTCCCCGCGACTCATTAATCTGCAACCGAGGAAAAGTCCGTCCAGAGGAACCCATCGGCGCGTGAGGGCTCAGCGGAAACCCCCTCGCTATCTATGGCCTCCAGCCGCTGCTGCCCTTCCGAGGCTTCCGGGGCTGGCTGGGGCGAATTTGTTTTGGTTAGGGGGGGGGGGTCGTGGTTTGTTGTTTTTTATGTTTTTTGCTTGTTGTTGTTGTGGTTATCATCATCGTTGTAGTTTTAGCATTTTCACACACACACACACACACACACACACACACACACACACACACACACACACACACACACACACACACACACACACACATATATATATATATATATATATATATATATATATATATATATATATATATATATATATATATATCCCCTTCATCTTTAATTGATGTTGTGGCTATCATGATTGTTGTAGTTTTATTATATATGTATATATATATATACTTAATATATATATATATATATATATATATATATATATATATATATATATATATATATATATATATATATATATATATATATATATACATAATATATATATATATATATATATATAATATATATATATATCCCCCCTTCATATTTAACTCGCCACCCGTTCCTCCCAACCTTCCCCATCCCCTTCCCCCACCTCTCCACCGTCAAAACAGGCACCCCCCCCCTCCCAACCCTTCCCCAACCCAAAAGCGTCCACAAGTAAATGCAAATCCCAGCATTTTTTTTTTCTTTCTTTTCTTTCGCTGAATCCTCAACCCTGGAACAATCGCCACCCCTTCCTCCTTCTCTCCTCGCCCTCCCATCCTCCCTTCCCCCTCCCCCACCTCTTCACCGTCAAAGCAGGCACACCCACCCCCCCCACCCACCCACCCCAAACCCCCACAAGCAAATGCAAAAATCACTGCAATTTTTTTTTTTTTTCTTCTTTTTTTTCGCTCAATACTCAACCCTGGAACAATCGCCACCCCTTCCTCCTTCTCTCCCCACCCTCCCATCCTACCCCTTCCCCCCCCCCACCTCTTCACCGTCAAAGCAGGCACGGCCCCCCCCCCCCCCCACCCCACCCCAACCCAAAAGCTCCCACAAGCAAATGCAAAATCACTGCAATTTTTTTTTTCTTTTTTTTTTCGCTCAATACTCAACCCTGGAACAATCGCCACCCCTTCCTCCTTCTCTTCCTCTCCCTCCCATCCTACCCTTCCCCCTCCCCACCTCTTCACCGTCAAAGCAGGCACAGCCCCCCCCCCATCCCCAACCCTCCCCCAACCCAAAAGCTCCCACAAGCAGATGCAAAATCACTGCAATTTCTTTTTCTTTTTTTTTTTTTCTTTTTTTTCGCTCAATCCTCAACCCTGGAACAATCGCCACCCCTTCCTCCTTCTCTCCCTTTCCCTCCCATCCTACCCCTTCCCCCTCCCCCACCTCTTCACCGTCAAGCAAGCACATCCCCACCCACCCACCCCCAACCCCCCCAACCCAAAAGCTCCCACAAGCAAATGCAAAATCACTGCAAATTTTTTTTTCTTTTTTTTTCTTTCGCTGAATCCTCAACCCTGGAACAATCGCCACCCCTTCCTCCTTCTCTCCCTGCCCTCCCATCCTACCCCTTCCCCCCCCTCACCTCTTCACCGTCAAAGCAGGCACAGCCCCCACCCCCCACCCCCACCCCCACCCCCAACCAGAAGCTCCCACAAGCAAATGCAAAATCACTGCAATTTTCTTCTTTTTCTTTTTCTTTTTCTTTCGCTGAATCCTCAACCCTGGAACAATCGCCACCCCTTCCTCCTTCTCTTCCTCACCCTCCCATCCTACCCCTTCCCCCTCCCCCACCTCTTCACCGTCAAAGCAGGCACAGCAACCCCCCACCCACCCACCCACCCACCCACCCCAACCCGCCCACAAGCAAATGCAAAATCACTGCAATTTTCTTTTTTTCTTTCTTTCTTTTTTTTCGCTCAATACTCAACCCTGGGACAACTTCTACCTTTAATAACATCGTCAGTGAAGTTCGGTAATGGCGGTTTTTCGAAGGCTGGAGATCGCGCGCTCTCTATAAGCCTTGTACAGAAAGGCTTGGGACGAGAATGATATGGGGGGGGGGTAAACAGGTGTTCGGGGGGGGGGCAGTGACAGGTGTTCGAGGAGGGAACTGGGGCAGTGACAGGTGTTCGATGAGGGAGGGGGGAGTGGCAGGTGTTCGAGTGGGGGGTGGGGGGTTGGCAGGTGTTCGAGAGGGGAGAGAGCAGTGACAGGTGTTCGATGGGGGGAGGTGGGAGTGGCAGTGTTGGGGGGGGGTATAACAGGTTTCGGGGGGAGAGGGGCAGTGACAGGTGTTCGAGGGGTGGGGTGGCAAGTGTCGGGCGGGGAGGTGGCAGGTGTTCGGGGGTTGGGGGGGTGGCAGGTTTCAGGGGGAGGGGGAGTGGCAGGTGTTCGGGGGTGGTTGTAGGGTGTTGGGCGGGGGTGGTGGTAGGTGTTGTGGAGGGGGGGAGGAAGAGAGGGGAGGAAAGGATGGGAAGAAAGAGAGAGAGGAAGAAGAAGGTAGACAAGGAGCAGGAAGAGGAGTAGGAGACTTAAGAAGAAATAGTAGGAATGGTAAGAAGGGAAGGGAGGAGATGGCAGAGGAAAAGAATATGGAGAAAAAGGAAAAAGAAGGAAGAGGAGGAGTATAAGAAGGAGGCTCACGCACAAGGAGAATAGGCATGAAACTGGAAGAGGAGGAGAGGAGAAGAATGTTAAAGACAATAATGATGACAAGTAACAGAATGATAACTTTGGGGTAGGACACAGTATAAAGATTGTAGACATCTGTTATAAGGAGTCTATTTTGATTATTCCTTTATAGATGGAAAAGAAAATTGAGCAAGCCCCCCCCCCTCTCTCTCTCTCTCTCTTCTCTCTCTCTATATATATATATATATATATATATATATATATATATATATATATATATATATATTTGTGTGTGTGTGTGTGTGTGTGTGTGTGTGTGTGTGTGTGTGTGTGTGTGTGTGTGTGTGTGTGTGTGTGCATATATAGTAAGCAAGAGACAGAGAGAGAGAGAGAGAGAGGAGAGAGAGAGAGAGAGAGAGAGGAGAGAGAGAGAGAGAGACTGAGACCCAGACAGATAGTAAGAACGAAAACGAGTGTGATGAAGGATTAGAATAAGTGAAAGGAGGTGAAAGGAGGAAGTCCAACCAGTTATGTTCGAGTCCTAACGATTCTGTTTATTTTTCAAAGGACATTGCATTTCAGACGTACTCTCTATCACTCTGTATTTATTGGAAGAAATAAGTTTTCTCCTTCACTAAGAAACACGTACACATCCGCACACTCTAATAACCACGTACACATCGCACACTCTAATAAACACGTACACATCCGCACATAATAACACGTACACATCCATACACTCTAATAAAAACGTACACATCCATACACTCTAATAACCACGTGCATATCCACACAACATACATGCGCATGCACACATACAGCGCAGAAACCTAACCCTAAATACATTTTCTTTACCTAATCTATCTCTAATTAATACTTACAATACGAAAAGCATGTACTGTTTCAGGTCAAAATCTTATTGTTAAGCTAAAACTGGGGACAACCATTTATAAAGATAATCAAATTTATATGCAAAGAGAGAGAGAAAAGAGAGAGAGAGAGAGAGAGAGAGAAGAGAGAGAGAGAGAGAGAGAGAGAGAGAGAGAGAGAGAGAGAGGAGAGAGAGAGAGAGAGAGAGAGAGAGAGAGAGAGGAGAGAGAGAGAGAGAGAGAGAGAGAGAGAGAGAGAGAGAGAGGAGAGAGAGAGAGAGAGAGAGAGAGAGAGAGAGAGAGAGAAGAGAGAGAGAGAGAGAGAGAGAGAGAGAGAGAGAGAGAGAGAGAGAGAGAGAGAGAGAGAGAGAGAGAGAGGAGAGAGAGAAGAGAGAGAGAGAGAGAGAGAGAGAGAGAGAGGAGAGAGAGAGAGAGAGAGAGAGAGAGAGAGAGAGAGAGAGAGAGAGAGAGAGAGAAGAGAGAGAGAGAGAAAGAGAGAGAGAAATGTAAATCACAAAAACATTATGATTTCTGCCATTTTCAGATGACCTTACCTTAATGTAAAATTTAGACTGAAAGAAGCCATAATGGATCTAAATTAACAGACCGTAAAAAATCTAACTTTAAAAGATAGGCTTGTCATCTATATATCATTTCCATTACTTAAATTCACTTCATTCCCAAATGCACCGATCCCATTAGCGCATTTTTAGCATTAGTTCAGAAGT
>NW_020870478.1:302723-312723 GCF_003789085.1 Penaeus vannamei | reverse complement strand
TATGTATATATATATATATATATATATATATATATATATATATATATATATATATATATATATATATATATATATATATATTATATTATATATTTATTGAACTATATATATATATATATATATATATATATATATATATATATATATATATATATATATATATATATATATATAAGAGAGAGAGAGAGAGAGAGAGAGAGAGAGAGAGAGAGAGACAGACAGACAGGCAGAGACACAGACAGACAGGACAGACAGAGACAGAGACAGAGCGAGACAGAGCAATAGATAGATAAGATGATAGAAAGATAGATGATACTGCTACTCAGACTTCAATTGTACCTTTAACTTTATTTCATTTTACTCCTTTCATCAATACCCCCATTTATCACGTCTCCTTCAGATTAAATAATAATAATAATAATTAAAAAAAAAAATAATAATCATCTCCAGTTCCATGCCAAGAGATACGAACCGTGTATAACGAAAGAGCGTTAACGTGAATCTTCTTTATTGATGAAACAAAGAGGGTTGCCAGTTAAGCTTCGCTCCCATTAGACTTTTCTTCATTAACCCGGTGCAGAGATTACATGCAACACAAAGAAATTCACACAAAAGTAAAGAAAATTGATAATCAACAACAACTTGCAAATGAAAATTGACGTCTCAGGGTCTGATTAATAATCCATTGTGTTTTGATGTCGAAAAATTGTCAACAGTTAGGAATAATTCTTCAGGAGGCCGTCTGATGATTTATTTATTTAACTGGTCGTGTATGTCTCTCGTCTTGATCTCTATTATTAGTTTTTCTTCTGATTCTTCTTCCAAAACCCGTTAAAAAAATTATGATCAACATTCCTTGCACCGTCAGTGTGTCTGTGAGTCAGTTATGAAGATACTTTTTTAATACATTTTTTGAAAAGCTCTCTTAAATGATAGAATATTTGGAACGTTGATATGTTGCAGTGTTTGTGATATTCGTAAATTTATGTAACTTAAGCTTTTGATTAATCTCTAAAGGTACATAATTCGTAAAACTTGAGAAAAAGCTGGACTGTTTCAGTAGGGGGAATAGACAGACAGACAGACTGACAGACAGAGAGAGGGAGAGAGAGAGAGAGAGAGAGAGAGAGAGAGAGAGAGAGAGAGAGAGAGAGAGAGAGAGAGAGAGAGAGAGAGAGAGAGAGAGAGAGAGAGAGAGAGAGAGAGAGAGAAAGAGTGAGAGAGAGAAGAGAGAGAGAGAGAGAGAGAGAGAGAGAGAGAAGAGAGAGAGAGAGAGAGAGAGAGAGAAAGAGTGAGAGAGAAGAAAAACAAGAGACAGAGAGAGAGAGAGGAGAGAAAGCCAGCCAGCCAGACAGACAGACAGAGTACCATAGAGTACACCCCTTGATGAGCTAATAACTTGATTACAGGACAAATTATCCAGACAAGACATTTGCTTTGTATCCCTAATTGCAGCGAAGCACGACGACCAAAGCACCACAATATTAGCAACCTGCAATACAACAGCTACTGAAAGGCTGATACAAACAGAGAGAGTCCTGCACGAGAGTCAATCAACCTGACAGCATATCGAACAATACCCGAGAGCTACGTGGGCAGAGTTTCCCGGAAGAGAAAGTATAGTCAGCGTAGTACTAAGAGACAGGAGTTAATATTATCATCCGAAGACGTAGAGGAAGTATAGTGAGTGTAATACCAAGATGCACGAGTTGATATCATCATCTAAGGCCGGAAAGGAAGTATAGTGAGTGTAGTACCAAGATGCACGAGTTGATATCATCATCTAAGGCCGGAGAGGAAGTATAGTGAGTGTAGTACTAAGACACGAATTAATATCATCATCTAAGGCAGTAAAGGAAGTATAGTGAGTGTAGTCCTAATAATACACGTTAATTTCATCCGAGACCGCAAAGGAAGTATAGTGAGTGTAGCACTAAGACACGAATTAATATCATCATCTAAGGCAGTAAAAGGAACTATAGTGAGTGTAGCACTAAGACCGAATTAATATCATCATCTAAGGCAGAGGATGTATAGTGAGTAGACGTTAATTTTCATCATCCGAGACCGCAAAGGAAGTATAGTGAGTGTAGCACTAAGACACGAATTAATATCATCATCTAAGGCGAACTATAGTGAGTGTAGTACTAAGACACGAATTAATATCATCATCTAAGGCAGTAAAGGAAGTATAGTGAATGTAGTCCCAATATACACGTTAATTTCATCATCCGAGACCGCAGAGGAAGTATAGTGAGTGTAGTACTAAGACACACGAATTAACATCATCATTCGAGGCCGTAGACCATGGATTCCCAAGGTGGTCTTCATAGATGGTTGACGTCATGCTCGCGAGTACCAGCTCTTTGAAGGCCTGATTGCCTTATTCGGGCCATCAGTTTCAATATCCGTTTCTTTTGTTGCATCTGTATGTCTATTTCTCTCTGTCTCTCTCTCTCTCTGTCTCTCTGTCTCTGTCTCTGTCTCTGTCTCTGTCTCTGTCTCTGTCTCTGTCTCTGTCTCTCTCTCTGTCTCTGTCTCTGTCTCTGTCTCTGTCTCTGTCTCTGTCTCTGCTCTCTTCTCTCTCTCTCTCTCTCTCTCTCTCTCTCTCTCTCTCTCTCTCTCTCTCTCTCGTCTGTGCGCTCTCTGATGTGTGGTGGTGTGTGCTCGGTGTGTGTGTGTGTGTGTGTGTGTGTGTGTGTGTGTGTGTGTGTGTGTGTGTGTGTGTGTGTTTGTGTGTTTGTGTTTGTGTGTGTGTGTGTGTGTGTGTGCGATGTGTGGGGTAGGGGAACTAGAATAGATAACTAATTTTGTAGCTTAGGAAGTAAGCTACAAGATGAATGTAATCATGACTCCTCAAACCAAAGGTCAAGGTCACCAGAGGTCAAATAAGAAACTGTGTGTGTGTGTGTGTTGTTGTGTGTGTGTGTGTGTGTGTGTGTGTGTGTGTGTGTGTGTATGTGCTGTGCGCTCTCATACTTACCCGCAAAACTGATACGTTTTAGGAAGCATAAGTTACAGAGAAAGTAAATAGGATATATTCTTTATTCATTCTTGATTCGATTATTCAGTATGTAGTCCGGATTAATATATAAATAAGGAAGTGCGTTTAAATTTAGTTCTTTTTCTCTAAGAAGCTCCTCAATATACCACTATAATCAGAACTTGAAGTTGGCATTCAGAACATCATACCAACAAAACATTATATCTTTTCACACCACACTGTTATACTTATACACAAGAGAGCCATTTGAAGAGAAAACAAAGAACGTAAGTCACGTTTTCCAAAGACAAAGGGGGACTTAAATCTTATAGAGAACGAGGTATGGCTGGAGCACAGATGGGTCGAGGGCAGCATGGTTGACACCCCCGCCATAAACCATGGGCAACATCTGGTATATTTCAGTGGTCACCCAGATTCTCTCCTCCTGCCGTTTATTCCCCTCTCTCTCTGTGTCTGCTTTGTTAGGGGCGTTGTTGTTGTTATTGTGGTTAGTTGTGGAAAGGAAATGTTTTTCTCTCTCTCTCTCGTTCTCTTTTTCTTTTTCTTTTTTTTTTTCTTTCTCTTCTCTCCCCCTCTCTCCCCCTCTCTTTCTCTTCTCTCTCTCTCTCTCTATATTCTTTTCTTTTCTCTCTCTCTCCCCTCCCTCCCTCCCCTCCTCCCTCCCTCTCCCCTCCCTCCCTCCTCCCCCTCCCTCCCTTCCTCCCCTCCTCCCTCACTCTCGCTCTCGCTCCCTCCTTCCCTCCCTCTCCGTTTTTCCTCTTCCCTCCCTCTCCCTTTTTCCTCTTCCTCCCTCTCCCCTTCTTCCCCTTCCCTCACTCCCTGCCCCTCTCCTCCCTCCTCCCTCTCCCCCCCTCCTCCTTTCCCTCTTCCCTCCTTCTCTCCTTCTCTCTCCATCTCTATCCTCTCTCTCTCTCCCTTGAAGAAGCCAATAACACCGAACCGCAACCCTTTTTAATCGCCTTCGCCAGCCCTCCGCGGTTGCTCGTAGCGACAATAACCGGTCGTAACCCCGAGACGCTTCTTGAAAACCGAATGAATGGGAGCCGGTTAAAACACCTCGACGCGATGCCCGTTTTTTTTTCCGGCACTTGGGCGATTCCCCAAAAGATGCGGTTGTCAATGCCGTTTTCTTTTGAAGTACCGGTTCGGGTTCTTTTTTCTCTGTCTGTTGTCTGTCTCTTTTTTTCTTCTTTTCTGATTCTCTGTCTGTCTTTCTCTCTCTCTCTCTCTCTCTCTCTCTCTCTCTCTCTCTCTCTCTCTACTCTCCTTCTCTCTCTCCTCTCTCTCTCTCTCTCTCTCTCGTCTTTCTCTCTCTCTCTCTCTCTCTCTCTCTCTCGCCTCATTTTTTTTTTCTCCTCTCTTCCTCCCTCGTCCTCTTCCTCTCGCTGTCCGCTCTCTCTCCTCTCTTCTTCCTCTCTTCTCTCTCTCTCTCTCTCTCCTCCTCTCTCTCTCTCTCTCTTCTCTCTCTCCTCTCTCTCCCTCCTCCTCTCTCTCTCCCTCCCTCCCTCCTCCCTCCCTCCCCTCCTCCCTCCTCCTCTTTCTCTCTCTCTGTCTCTCCTCCCTCCGTCTCCCCTTCTCTCTCGTCTCTCTCCGTTCATATAAGCGTTTCCACACTCTTCTAAACGCGAAAGCACTTTACCCAACTTTCCCTTCGCCTAAAAGGGGCGGGGCGGGGGGGGGGGGGATTTACCAACACAAGAGAAAAAGATTAGAAATGAAGCGTTAGTACCTACTCGTCTCGCCGGGTGTTTCTCAAAACTCTTAAATGAAAAGAATTTGGCAAAGGTAGGATTGAGTGTTTAGGATTGTCATACTGGGAAAAAATGTATGATCAAATGAGAGCATAATTACGCGAACGACGCACGCACGCACGCACGCACACACGCAACGCCACACCACACGCGCACACACACACACACACACAACACACACACACACACTCACACACACTCACACACACACACAATCACACACACACACACACACACACACACACACACACAACACACACACACACACTCACTCACTCACACACACACACACACACACACACACACACACACACACACACACACACACACACCACACACACACACACACACACAATCACCCCCCCCCCCCACACACACAACACAAACCCAACCACCCACCCACCAACCCACACACACACACACGCGCATCTCTTAACAGCTAGACGTAACGAGTACCAGCATTCCCATTATATCTTGAAACGTCCAACAGAAAATAAAAAAAAACACGTCGATTAAAAAATGAGATCCTCATACAACTGCTTCCCCAGCCATTATGCGCGCGAGGGGTGACTCCCTTATACCGAATTATGAAAGTAATTAAGAGTGTGCATTATCAGACATTGCTTCGACAGGGAAGAGGGGCTATTGGTCTCGGTGCAAACAAAAGTCTTCGTTGTTTGGCGGGGTTTTGTTTGTTGGATTGGCGACTAAGCGTCCTTTTGAAATGGGAGAAGCAAAGGGGGGGGGGGGGTTAGGCGGAATTTAGGGATAATGAGCGAAGGAGTTAAGAATTATGTTAAGGGTTTACGGTATTTTTGTTGACATAGATATTGCATCAGTAGAATTCGGATAGGAGAGAGAGAGAAGAGAGAGAGGAGGGGCGAGAGAGAGACAGACAGACAGAAGAACAGAACAGAGACAGAGAAAGAAGAGAGAGCGAGAGAGAGAGAGAGAGGGAGGGGGGGCGAGAGAGACAGAGAGAGGCTATACTATATTACACTGTGCACGTATACCATATATACTAAACGCGTGACGTGAAATGACACGTGACAATCAGTCATGCATATAGCCCCCCCCCCCCCCCCCCCCCCCCCTCGCTCTGGGTGAGTGTAGGGCAGATGGATAGGGTTACCAAGTAATCAATTTCTCGTGATATTTTGGCTGCGAGAGAGTGCATCCAGACACACTGGGGACGGGTAGTGTGTGTGTGTGTGTGTGTGTGTGAATTATGATTATTTTGATAAAAGAGCCCAATGCAAAATTAAAAAAACAACACACACACACACACACACACACACACACACACACACACACACACACACAACACACACACACACAACACACACACACACACACACACACACAACACACACTCCCCCCACCCCAAACACACACCCTGCCATCTACTCCCCCCTACTTACCCCCTCCCCACACACACCCTTCCCCTCACTACTCTCCCCCTACTCACCACCCTCCCTCCTACTCCCCCACCCTCCCTCCTCCCCCACACCCTCCCCTCCCCCCTACCCCCCCACCCTACCCCCTTTCCCCCCACCCCCGTCACCCCACCAAACACACCACAATAGCAAGACGAAAGCGCCCCCCCCCCCCAATCTTGCATCAGAGTTCAAATAGGGATTTTATGTTTGCCGCTCTGGAGTGTTGACCCGACTGGAGGCCGAGTGAAGTGGCCATGCAAGGAGTACACAGAAGCCTGAAGAAAAGGGAAGTGGAGATGTAAGTCCGAAAAAAATGAGATGGGACGGAGGGGGGGAGGGGGAAGGGGAGGGGCGAAGAAAAAGAAATGAAAGAAAGATGAAAATAAAGGGACGAGGCAAAAAAAAAAAAAAAATAAATAATAATAATAAAAAAAAAATAGATAAAAAAAAAATAAAAGGAAGTAAAGAAAAACAAATGAAAGAGAGAAGAGGAAGAAGCTTGAAGAAAGGAAATGGAGATGTAAGTCCGAAAAATGAAATGGGGAGGGGGGAGGGGAGAGGGCGAAGCGAAAAAAAAAGACAAGGGGAAAACAGTAAATGGAAGGAGAGGGGATAGCAAGAGCAAGAAAAAAGGAAATGGTGTAAGTCCGATAGATGAAATGGGAGGACGAGGGGGGGGGGAGCAAAAGGGAAAAAGGGATAAAGAAAAAAAGGAAAGAGAAAAAGAGGAAGATGAGAAAGAAGAAAGGAAATGGAGATGTAAGTCCGAAAAATGAGATGGTAGGGGAGGGAGTGGGCAAAGCAAAAGGGAAATAAGGGATAAAACAAAGAAAAAAGGAAAGAGAAAGAGAGAGAAGAGGAAAGAAGAAGAAGAATGGGGAAAATGAGATGGGGGGAGGGGGGCAAAGCAACAGAGATTTAAAAAAAGGGACAATATGAAAGAAATAAAAAAGAACGAAAGAGAGAAAGTGAAAGAAGAGAAGAGGAAGAAGAAAGGAAACGGAGATGGGGGGGGGGGGAGGGCAAGCAATGTTATGACAAAAATAAAGAAGGAAAGAGAGAAAGGGAGGAAGAAGAAAGAACGAAATGGGGTGTAAGTCCGAAAATGAGATGGGAGGGGGGGAGGGGGGCAAAGCAGGAGGGAATGAAAAGGGAAAAGGCAAAAAAAAAAAAAAAAAAAAAAAAAGAGAGAGAGAGAGAGAAGAAGAAGAGGAAATGAAATGATCTATGAGAGACCGAATTCAGCAAAGCAAAAGTGAATAAAGGGACAAAAAATAAATAGATAACGGAAAAAGAAGAGAGAGAGAGAGAGAGAGAGAGAGAGAGGGAGAAGAAAAAGCAAAAAAAAACAAAAAAAAACATAAAAAACATAAAAAACATGCAATGCAACATCAAGATCACGACGAGGATGAAACCAAACGTTGCATAAAAAAACGGCGAAAGTAATCGATCTGTCTTTTCTGCGAACTTTAGGGGGGGGGGGGGAGGGAGAAGGAGGGAAGGAAACAGCTCGATTGCAGAACTCGTGAGGGAATGGAGGGTGGGGGAGGAGAGCAAGGAGGGGAGAGGGGGAAGGGATAGCCAAAGTCTCCCCTCTCGACGCCGAGGGGAAAGGGGAAAGGGAAAGGGGAAAAGTAAGTATGTAAGTATCACGTCGTCTTTTGGTTTGTGTACAAAGGAGGGGAGACGGAGGAGTGAGGAATCGGTTGTTGAAATTTTCGTTGTCATTTTTGCCGATGGAAAGGCGGTGCGGAGAGGAATCAGTGTTGGTTGTCTTTTGAATTTTAGTGATGTTATTTTGTTTTTCTTTTTTTCTGATAGGTTATTATTAAGTTAGAGATACGAACCACACGACGCACGCACGCACCCACACACACACACACTCAGTCATTCTTCACTCACTCACTCACTCACTCACTCACTCACTCACTCACTCACTCACTCACACACACTCATTCACTCACTCACTCACTCACTCACTCACTCACTCACTCACACACACACACACACACACACACACACACACACACACACACACACACACACACACACACAACACACACACACACACACACAACACACACTACAGACACACACACTCAGGACAGACCAAATATGACAAACTAGAAAACACTCAGAGAGAGCATACCTCCGCCAAGGCAATAGGGTCAGTGATAAAAAAAATATTCACACTTTAGAATTATACTGGTCCATAAAAGATAAACTCCTTGGCGGAGGTAATAAAGGTTAATAATAACAATGATAGTTAACGCCTATTACCAATAATTAACTATTACCCCCATTAACAAGGCAATCATTGAAAATACCTTGATTCGAATCCCCACCATTTAAGTTTGGTATGACACACCTCTGGTAAAAATTCATAACTTTTTGAGTTATCCAAACCAGCAAACTACTAACTAACGCTACCAAAAACAGAACTTCCTTAGCGTAACAAACAGAACAGACAAACAATACACAAATGGACATAGGAAACAAACTATAAAAAAAAAATCATAAACTGACAGCTCAATTCTTCTAATTGCTGGTCGAGTTCTTGTTCAATTAATTATGTCTGTATTATTAATATATATATTATTTTTTTCCTATGCTTCTTTGTCATGGCAATGGTTCTTCAATTACATTTCCAAAAGAGAATTCACCTGAGAGGCATTATTATTATTGTTAATAATATCATTATTATTATTATTATTATTACTATTACTATTATTATCATTATTATTATTATTATTATTATTATTATTATTATTATTATTATTATTATTATTATTATTATTTGGAGAGATTCACAGGAAACATTAGTCTTCAAACAATGTGTAAAAAAAAAAAAAAAATCTGAGACATTTCTTTCTGTATTCTGTCTCTTTTATAAACTGACACAGCAGGGCAGCCTCAACAGCGATGGCATTAAGAGAAAGGTCTCTTTGATCAGCATTTTGCGAGACCCAATTACCCTCATTACCAGGTCGAGTTATATTGGTCCAATTGATTATGGCCGAATCGCATGCGTAGTGCCCTCACCCCCCCCCCCCAAAAAAAAAAAAAATAAATAATAAAAAAATAAATAAAATAAAAAAAATAAAAATAATAAAATCAAATATCCCCCCCCCAAAAAAAAAAAAAAATAATAATAAAACTAAACAGAGATAGAAAAATATAAATAAAATATAATATAATGCAATAAAGATAGAAATAAAAAATTATAACAAAATGAACCGCGAAGAATGAATTGATAATTACGCCCACGAACTGCCAATTCGGGCTTGATTAGCAGTCGGTGCGGAATCGAGGAAATAGGGTTTCATGAGCGCCGGAGGATTCCACCGAGGGAATTCCTTCCGTGATGACTATGTAGAGCAGGATTTGGCGTGTGTGTGTGCGTGTGCGTGTGCGTGTGCGTGTGCGTGTGGCGTGTGCGTGTGCGTGTGCGTGTGCGGTGGTGTGGGTGTGGTGTGGGTGTGGGTGGTGTGGTGTGTGTGTGTGTGGGTGTGTGTGTGTGTGTCTTGTGTGTGTGTGTGTGTGTCTTGTATGTGCGTGCGTGCGTATGCTATGTGTGTTTGCATCCTCCTTTTTTATATCCTTTGATCATACATTTCCTTTCCAGTATGAAAATCCTAAACACTCAATCCTACCTTTGCCAAATTCTTTTCCTTTAAGATTTTGAGAAACGAAATGACACTCGCGTCCTTTCAACACCCGAGAGACGAGAAGGTACTAACGCTTCATTTCTAATCTTTTTCTCTTGTGTTGGTAAATCCCCCCCCCCCCCGCCCCCTTTTTTAAGC
>NW_020870478.1:295223-300223 GCF_003789085.1 Penaeus vannamei | reverse complement strand
TGCATGGTCTTATTACGGAGGTGGTCCTCGGGTCGGGTGGTCTGGTCTTGTGCTCGGCGAAGTCTCGTGCATCCTTGTGCATTTTTTTTTTTTTTTTTTTTTTTTTTGAGGGGGGGAGGTGAATGTGGGTGTGGGGGGGAGAGGGTGAGTGTGTGTGAGGGGGGAGTGGAGGAGTGTGTTCCATGTTTATGTTGTGTGTGCATATGTCTAACGTTTATATATGTAGTATCTGTGTGTGTATCTTTGTTATGGGCGTATATATTTCCTCCCTCCACTTACGCGCCACAAGGAAAGAAAATCACCCCCCCCAAAAAAAAAAAAAAAAAAAATCACCCAAAAAAAAAAAAAAACGAAAATAAATATTTACCCCGAACATCTGAGGACAGGAATCCGAGCATCCGGCGCGGGTTTCCCCACTTCGGACCCGAGACGAAATCACAGCCTGGGCTCATCGTCTATTCCACGCGGTACTTTGACCCGCATGGTAAATTTAGCGGCCATCTTCGGGGAGGGGGGGAAGGGGGGAGGGGAGGTAGGAAGGGGAGGGGGTAGGGGTTAAGAGGGAGAGGAGAGGGAGGGGGAAGGGGGAGAGAGTAGGGGGTTAGGAATTGGGAGGAAAGGCTTGTACATGGGTGGGGGAGGGGGGGAGTGGGAGGGAGAGGGTTATACATGAGCGGGGGAGAGGGGGGGAGGGGGTAGGAGTTAGGAGGGAGAGGGGGGGGAGGGAGAGGGGAGGAGTTGTACGGAATGGGGGGGGAGTGAGGGGGGGGGGGAGGAGTTGGGAGGGAAGGGTTGTACACGGTGGCGTCGTTTGTCCTTTGCTTCGGTCAATAGGGAAGATGGAGAAATGGGAGAAAGCTGAGAAGAAGAAGAAAGAAGGGAAAATATTTTAAATATTTCTGGTGGACTGTATCACGTCTTTTTTTTTTTTTTTTTGTCTTTTTTTTATCGCGCATTAAGTTCCATCGGATGATTGAGGTTAGATTGTCGTTCTGTTTTTCTTGGTATTGGTCTGTTTATTCTCTCACAATCTCTTCTCTCTCTCTCTCTCTCTCTTCTCTCTCTCTCTCTCTCTCTCTCTCTCTCTCTCTCTCTCTCTCTCTCTCGTCTCTCTCTCTCATCTCTCTTCCTCTCTCTCTCTCTCTCTCTCTCTCTCCTCTCTCTCCCTCCCTCCCTCCCTCCTCCTCCTCCCTCCTCCCTCTCTCTCCGCCCCTTTTCTCCTCCCTCCCTCCTCCTCCTCTCTCCTCCCTCCCTCCCTCCCCTCTTCCCTCTCTCCCTCCTCCTCCCTCCTCCCTCTCTCCTCCTCTCCCTCTCCCTCTCCTAAATTCACCTTTATTAAATTGTGTTCAAGCCAGACGGATTAAAAGTTGCGTTTCTGACAATAGAAATCCAGAATCTTGGTTCCATGTAATTCCAAAGCGACCTTATTATATTTAGGTTTACGTACAAGGCTTAAAACGGTAAAATAACATAGGAAAGCTTAAAACCTTAAAACGGTAAAATAAAATAGGAAACCTTATAACCTTAATACGGTAAAATAACATAGGATACTTAAAACCTTAAAACGGTAAAATAACATATGAAACCTTAAAATCTTGAAACGGTAAATTACATAGGAAACCTTAAAACCTTAAAACGGCAAAATAACATAGGAAACCTTAAAATCTTAAAACGGTAAAAAAAAAACATAGGATACCTTAAAACCTTAATACGGTAAAATAACATAGGATACCTTAAAACCTTAAAACGGTAAAATAACATAGGATACCTTAAAACCTTAAAACGGTAAAATAACATGGGAAACCTTAAAACCTTAAAACGGTAAAATAACATAAGAAACCTTAAAACCTTAACCTTAAACCGTTTAAATAACATAGGAACATTGTTCTCAAACGAAAAATACAAATTACTTCTGTGTAACTATAGAATACAGTTTTAAGTGTTTTATTTTTCCTGAAATTTGTTAGCTATAAGACTTGAGATCGGAGAATAACATGGGATCTTGTTTTCAAGCGAAAAGAACAAATAACTCATGTAACTATAGAACTGTTTTAATTAGATTTGTTAATTAGAAGTTTACGAATGGAATAACATTGGGATATTTTTGCGCAAATGAAAAGAACAAATAACTCCTATGTTTCATGTATTTGATTTTTCATTGAACTAGTTAATTACAAAATTCGAGATCGGAGAATAACATTAGGTTATTGTTCTCAAACTAGAAGAACAAAGAACTACCTGACTATAGAATACTGTTTTATAATATCTTTTTTTTTTTTTTTTTTTTTTTTTTTTTTTTTTTTGTTAATTAGAAAAATCACGATCGGGGAGTGACATTGGCATATTTTTTTTTTCTCAAACAAATAAGTTACAGAAGGATTTTATTATTCATTAGATTTGTTAATTACAAAATTCCCGATCGGAGAATCTTCCTGAACAATAGCCAGAGATGAAACATACACACCCTCCTGATCGTCTTGGCGGCCCCAGGAAAGCCAATAAAGAAAGAAAAAAGAAAAGAAAAGAAAAAAAAAAAAAAAAAAAAAAAAAGAAGAAGAAGAGAAAAAAAAAAAAACAGACTAAAATATTCAATTCAGGGAGTGTTCCGAACCTAATACAAATACCCGGGGAGTTAATTATTCGTCTAATGCAGAGGATCCGTAACTCAGACTCCGAGAAGAGCCAATCTCTTCATACTCAAAAAAAAAAAAAAAAAAAAAAAAAAAAAAAAAAAAAAAAATTGAGATTATGGAATATCAAACTGTTATTTTTCCTTAATACGATATTAAGGGAGATATACCTGCAGATACGATGATGAAACTAAGTATTTACAGTCATAATCATAATAAGAAACATAACCACAATAATAGTAGTGATTATAATAATGGCTATTAGTCGTAATGATCATAATGATTATCAGTAAGAGTATGATAATAAAAGTAATAATGGTAGGAAAGAATGATTATCATCTTGAATATTGGAATTTCACAATCTTTGTTTCCTTAATTTCATAGTGATCAAATGCAGTAATTTGTTGACAGCGTTTTCTTGGAATACAAGTGAATGCTTTTTCTTGAGCTATTAATATTATTGCTATTACCATTTTGCTACAAATTCTACTACAAATATTACTACTATGATTATTTACTATTACCACTACTGCTACAACTTCTTTTACTGCCACTTCTACTACTACAACTACTACTACTACTACTATTTTTACTACATACAACAACTACTACTACTACTACTACTACTACTACTACTACTACTACTACTACTATTACTACTTCTACTTCTACTACTACTGCTACTACTTCTACTACGACTACTATTTCTACTACTATCATTACTACTTCTAATACAGTTGCTATTACTACCACTAATAAAATGGTGATAACAGCAACAATAATAAAAACAACAAAAATAATGACAATTATAAGAGTCATGACAGTATTTGTATAATAATCATTATAGTTGTAATTACTTCTAGTATTATTGTTGTTTTTGTTGTTGTTATAAAAAATGTCCCTGAAGTTATTCCTCTTAACTCAAGTTTATTAATGTCAGCAAGCTATTGTGAAGCTCTTGTATTCAGTTACCAAGACTGTACAAATACAAATTTTTATACCGTATCTGGTCATCATGCTTGTTATATAAGGTCACAAACTGTTGTGCTGCGGCCGTATGTGTAGCATCTTGGTTAATTTTTAAGGTGATCTGGAATCCACATAGGTTTCTTAAAGGAGCCGTGGGTTGCCAACTACCGTATGGTGTGTTAGTTTTATTTTCTGTATTGTGATAACATGTATTGAGGTGTAGGTTTGTTTCGTATTTTATAGGTTGTGTACGTGTTGTGTGTGTGTGTGTGTGTGTGTGTGTGTGTGTGTGTGTGTGTGTGTGTGTGTGTGTGTGTGTGTGTGTGTGTGGGTGTGTGTGAGTGTGTGCATGTGTACGTACGTGCGTGTGTGTGTGTGTGCATGTGTACGTGCGTGCGTGTGTGTGTGTGTGAAGCCCTCTTTTGTACTGCAATAGAGAACAAATACCTCACTTTAACAATCTTTTGAAAAATCTGAGCTGTGGTAGCAAAATGCGACATCCTTCTCCGCTCAATTCTGCAGGCGAAATCGCAGTATATTGCAATTCCATATTCCATTACGGAACTCTTTCTCTATAACAAATTTGCGTAGAAATCCAAGTAGGTTATATTTGCTTTTTTTCTCGGATCGTGTGAGCGATTGTATCTCAATAAACAAACTATTTTATAGGGATCGAAATACTGATTCCATATTTGTCTTGATTCAGTATTTTGCCCAAAGAGTGTCTGAATGTATTGTTTATTTTGCGAAAGATGTCTGAATGTCCTTCATATTTTGCCAAAAGTGTTTGAATGTCTTATGGATTTTGCCAAAAGTGTCTGAAACTTACATATTTTGCCAAAAGTGTTTGAATGTTACATATTTCACCAATAGTCTTTCGATGTATTACACATTTTACCAACAGAGTGTCGAAATGTGTTACATATTTTGCCAATAGAGTATTTGATGTATTACACATTTTACCAACAGAGTGTCGAAATGTGTTACATATTTTGCCAATAGTACCTGAAAATTTAAAATATTTTGCCTCTAAAGTGTCTGAATATTACATATTTCACCAATAGAGTCTTTCGATGTATTACTTTTTTGTTCCCAATAGAGTGTCCACATGTGCTACATATTACGTACATCATCAAATAAACTGCCAAAAATTAATTCACATTCTTTCACTCGTTAAACTCTTTGATAATTTCGAAACGGAAGTCCCTGAACAAGATGCTGTGGAATTTCTATTGCAACCGTGCAACAGGAACCTCTAGGCATCCAGTTCAGTTATTTTTAGTACCGAAGGGGGGGGGAGGTACAAGTTTTCTCTCTATGCTCCGCTGGAATATCAAATCAGCTGTTATATGCTCTAAGGCGACTATGTATGTATGTCAAAGCTTTAGATGTTCGGAGATT
>NW_020870478.1:287723-290223 GCF_003789085.1 Penaeus vannamei | reverse complement strand
ACACACACACACACACACACACACACACACACACACACACCACACACACACACACACACACACACACACACACACACACCGTAAGTACGTACAGCTATACAGAAAACTATCGTCACGAGGGGTGTCGAAAGACTTAATAACTAACAGAACCTTATACGGAAGTGTTGGTATTTTTTGTTTCGAATTTGTCCTGTTCAGATTTATGTCTCTAGTCGTGTCGGAATTCATATGAATTCACTGCAAGAATTCGATTTTAAGGGAATGAATACGCCTTGCAATTTTCAGATAAGCCACACATACCCGAAAGTAGTTGGAAATTCGACGATACCAACAGTTTCGTAGCGTTGACGATTATATTTCTAAAAGTATCGTTACTTGTCCCAGAATGTTTAGCATGATTTTCTAACGATATTTTCTTTGTAGCTGTGTATGTATGTTAGTGTGTGTGTGTGTGTGTGTGTGTGTGTGTGTGTGTGTGTGTGTGTGTGTGTGTGTGTGTGTGTGCGCGCGCGCGTGCGTGCGTGCGCGTGTGTGTGTGTTTGTTTTTTAAACCTTGAACAAATTTCTTTTTGGCTTTTCTTTATGCTTTCCTCACAACTGAGATGATACGAAGGAAACTTATACCCATCAAGATGTATTCATCATATGTTTTCTTTTTTATCATTATTATTTCTTATGTATGTTAAAGATAATAATTCTATTAAAGCGCTTAGAAACATTTTTTGTTTACCGTTGCCAAAATTGCCGATACATCCCTGAGAAATATTAGACTTTATATACTACGATATGTTAGTGGATTATATCACTATATCTCCAGTACTACACAGACCCGGGATTCTAGGATTCCATATGACTATGATAATATGAAGAGTGAGATAGAAGATAACTTCAATCTGTTGAATTAATTTTACTGATGTACTTGGTTATATAATCGATAGCACTGAAACCCGCAAAAACCGTCTGCAAAACATTATATTTTCCCCTTTCACCTTTTGAATAGTTGTTGCTGACCTTCTATCTAATCTTCCTCTTCCCTCTTCCTCATTTTCGGTGCCTTGCAAATCCCCGCTTTTGCATATAGGTCTCCCCCTCACCTCCCCTTCTCCCCTTCTCCTCCCCTTCCCCCCTTCTCCTCCCTTCCCCTTCCCCCCTTCTCCCCCCCCTTCCCTTCCCCCTCTTCTCCCCTTCCCCCCTTCTCCCTTCCCCTTCCCCTCCCCTCCCCTTCCTCTTCCCTTCTCCTCCCCTTCCCTTCCCTTCCCCCCTTCTCCTCCCCTTTCCCCTTCCCCCCTTTCTCCTTCCCCTTCCCCTTCTCCTCCCTTTCCCCTTCCCCCCTCCCTTCTTCCCCTTCCCCTTCCCCTTCCTCCCCCTTCTCCTCCCCTTCCCCTTCCCCCTTCCCCCTTCCCCTTCCCACCTTCTCCTCCCCTTCCCTCCTTCCCCCTTCTCCCCTTCCCACCTTCTCCTCCCCTTCCCCTTCCCCCTTCTCCCTTCCCCTTCCCCTTCCCCTTCCCCCCTTCTCCTCCCCCTTCCCCTTCCCCCCTTCTCCTCCCCTTCCCCCAAGCACATTTTCGTCAGCCAAGGCGCTTCTTTAAAATTCACCCGAGTTTTCCTGTCGATTTTGCGAGTCCCATTCCAGCCGCGCAGCTCTTCCTTGATTCGATTTTATGGCGTGTATGTCGGAGCTTCCGCACGGGAAACACGTCACCATTGCTCTCGCGAACAAAGAAGGAAAGGAGAAGAAGCAAGTGTGAAGTATGACAGCGTTATGGCTGACAGAATGGTCCTCCTTTTCGTGTCATGTCTGCCGGCGCCAGAAAGTTTCAGAGCATATGTTTCGCTAGAGCAAGCTAAGCCGGATTTCTGAGAAAAAAAAAAAAAAAAAAATAGAACAGGGTAATAGGAGGAAGGAAGGAAGGTAGTCCTTTGCCAAGAGAATATAGGTTTATGGGATTTTCTGTCGAGTGATTTGAAGAGCTGAATCGAGTTAGATTTAGCATTGGTTTAGGCTTCTGATATTCGTCCTGTGAGCCTCTGCATCATAAACCTCCGCTGGCTGTAATGTCTACCATCATTATTACGTAATAATTGCTGTTATTGCTTTTATGGTTATCATTATCATTATCATCATTATGATAATCATCATCGCCATTATCATTACTATTACTTTACTACTACTATTACTACTTCTACTACTACTACAATTGATATTGTTGTCTCAACTACTACTACTACTACTGCTGCTACGAATAATAATCGTAATAATGATAATGATAAAACGAAGAATGATAAAAAAAACAAACAGAAATATCCAAGAAATTATACAACAACATGTATTTCTATTAGGATCTCAACAGTCTGTCGAACCCTTTCCTTAATTGAATTTATCGGACTTGGCTCTTGCACAAAACCCGCTGTAATTATATCCTCCACAAATCTAAAATAACCAAAACAAATAGACCTAAGAAAGAGATGGAATGGCTGTCTATATTGAAATAAGTCTCTA
>NW_020870478.1:255223-280223 GCF_003789085.1 Penaeus vannamei | reverse complement strand
CTTATGTTTAACAGTATAAATGGAAATTTTCGTAGCTTATGTTTCGTTGTTACATTCCCTAGATGAAGCCAAAACGTGTTTAGAAAATATCTATAATATTCGTTATACAAGTAGAAAGACGTTAATACGTTGTCAAAAGGGATTTCTAATAATAGGCTTTCACATCGAAATGCCGAATCGAGCGTTAAATGTCAAATTGTGTCAAGCGCTTGTTATTCACCCTAATTGGGACGTGTTCATCTGTGCTCGTGAGATACTTTTGTTTTAAGGGAATTGGGTACGTCTATAGGGTCCATCATTTAACATCATTATTACCATTATCACTGTATGTAGTTCATTATTTTAACATAATTTTTACCATTATCATTGTATGTAGTACCATTATCATTGTATGTAGTTCATTATTTTAACATTACTGGAGAATCATCGACCTTCGTATGTCGTCATTTAAACATTACTATTGCTATTATCATCCTTTGTTCATTATTTGAACATTACTATTACTAGTATCATTGTTTTGGTTCATTTTAACATTACTATTACTGTCATCTTCGTCCGTAGTTCATCATTTTAACATTACTATTACTATCACCGTTCTTTATAGTTCATTTTCATGTAACTGTTAACATCATAGTCATTGAAACATCAAAGGCAAAATATCTATTGTACAATTATCGCATCACTCACAGTAAATACCCCAGTGAATAGATTAATGTTTATCATATTAGTAGATAGAATAAATAGTGATGAATAAATAGATAAATGAATAAATCTATTCCATAAAGAGTTGTATAAAAGGTATAGATAAATATACGAATGGATAAATCAATAAGTCAATAAATAGGTGAAAAAAGACAAATACTATACTTAGATAAATAATATATAACGAATCGAATAAACAAGTAAATGAATGGTATAAAAGCAATTGATTTAGACCTCAGCGCCAACCTCGTTTTAATGATCTCCGCCGCTTGGTCCCCTCTATAGCGGCCGGAGTGAACTACATCCGCATTCATGCAGATGATTTCCTTGCGTGAATTTTTCTAAATTGATTTTGGTGGACGTCTAATGGGTGTATGCACGGTATATATATATGTGTATGTATGAATGCGCGCGCGCGCGCCGCGTGTGTGTGTGTGTGTGTGTGTGTGCGTGCGTGTGTGCGTGCGTGTGTGTGTGCGTGCGTGCGTGTGTGTGTGTGGGGGTGAATGAGTGAATGTGTGTGTGGTGGTGTGGTGTGTTGTGTGTGTGTGTGTGTGTGTGTGTGTGTGTGTGTGTGTGCGTGAGTGAGTGTGAGTGTGTGTGTGTGTGCGTGTGCGTGTGTGCGTGTGTTTTCCACACATTTCCTGTTTTATATTTTCGAAATGTTATATGGCCATGTTAAGTCAAGTAAAACAAAAAATCGTACCCCCATCCAATACTTAAAAAAAAAAAAAAAAAAAAATAGTGGAACACGACACCCAAAGGTACAGTCCCTTACACAGCAAATCTGGAAAAAAAAGAGAAATGGGAAAATCTAAAGTTTATTCGATAGTCTATATATATATATATATACCACGTTCACACACGCTCCAACAGGCTATAGATATGCCCCAGATAACTTTGGTTTAGAAATATGGTGTAAGGAAATATTGTTGACCTATTCTCTAAAGGAGATAGGACGGCTTGCTAAATCTCATCGATTGTGAATGTTATCTCCTGGGGATTCGGAATAAATTTACGCAGTGGAATAAAGTACTGTCTGGGAATATGAAGTCAATATATGATGCGATTTATTCAACATGTTTGGCAAAGAATGACATGGGTTGGGGCTTCAAATATGTTGATTATGTTTGTGTTTTTGGTACAGATATACACACCCACATGAGATTTCTTTCATTCTATGGTTTATAAGGAAATTCGGTACACAGATATATACACGCACACGAGCAGAGAGAGAGAGAGAGAGAGAGAGAGAGAGAGAGAGAGAGAGAGAGAGAGAGAGAGAGAGAGAGAGAGAGAGAGAGAGAGAGAGAGAGAGAGAGAGAGAGAGAGAGAGAGAGAGAGAGAGAGGAGAGAGAGAGAGAGGGAGGAGAGAGAGAGAGAGAGAGAGAGAGAGAGAGAGAGAGAGAGAGAGAGAGAGAGAGAGAGAGAGAGAGAGAGAGAGAGAGGGGGGGGGGAGGAGAGAGAGAGAGAAAGAGAAAGAGAGAGGAGAGGGGGGGGAGACGTAGAGATGAGACGAGGAATGTTGGATGAAGAAGAGAAATAAAGAGAATAAAATTGTCGGAGAAATAAGGGTGAGAGAAAGTTAGAGAATGAATAGAAGAGAAAGGGAGAAAGAGAGAGAGACAGAGACAGACACACACACAAAACAGACAGACAAACAAAGAGAAGGGGGGAGGTGCCCAAGGAGGCAAAGAAGGTGCCAGAGGATGACGAGCGTCGCAGGATGCCCGAGGGAACACTTCCGGAGTCGTGCCCGCGCCCGTTCGCCCCGCCCAACTGGGAAAGCACTTTTCTGCAAGGGATGTCGCCTAATTCTCTTCCTCGCTGATGCAACCAACACACGCAACGCACACGCACAAACGCACACGCACACAAACGCACGCACACACAACACGCACACGCTCACACACACCGCACACCACACACGCAAACACACACACACACACATGGTATATGTGTAATGTATGTATATATGTGTGTGTTGTGTGTGTGTGTGTGTGTGTGTGTGTGTGTGTGTGTGTGTGTGTGTGTGTGTGTGTGTGTGTGTGTGTGTGTGTGGAAAAACATATCATATATACATATAAACGTACACACATATAATATATATATATATATATATATATATATATATATAATATATATATATATATATATATATATAGATAGAGTGATAGCTAGATAAATAGATACAGACATAGAAATACATATCTCGTTATATATAATCTTTGATATGCGTCGCAGGGAAAAGTGGAAGGGTATGCACAGATCCAATGCACAGTTTCTCTTAACATCATATTTGTTAACATGTGCGTTTTGTTTTCCATTTTAAAAAAGATATGTTTGAACTGTCCTAGCTCGAGAATATGATGCGTCCCTCAGCATTAGGAAAAGATATGTGTATGTTAGTTTACAGTATTTTACCACTATTCTCCTTTCTCACTGTCTTTTGGTGTTATTGATATTGCTAATATTGAAAAATTAAATGTTTTAAAAGGTAACAATGAAGATATTTTAACAGACAGTGAAAAGTAACTTGGGGAAAAAAACTATCGTTAACGAATATTTAAATCTGCTGTGAAGACACTCATAAAAGGAGAGATAGATTCACAAAGACAGAAATACATGAAATCAAAACAAGAAACAAAAGGCGGCGACAAAGAGAAACGGTTAACGCTTTATTATATTTGTTTTTCACGTCTTTAAAACATCAATTAATCAGGATTATCTCTAACGTTCTTGAGGGCAGGATACAAAGCCGGATTGCCAAGTAACTTTTATTTTTCTTAATCTTATGCCCGCCTTTCTAGTTCAGTTCATACCTTTTGCTTTCAAATCAGTGTGAAATACCCGTTTATCTCTACAGTTTGGCCGTATTTCACACAGGTGTATGTTTGTTTCGTAATTTAAAAGTTTATATATACATATATATTTATATATATATAAATCTATATATGCACACACACACACACACACACACACACACACACACACACACACACACACACACACACACACACACACACACACACACACACACACACACACACACACACATATATATGTATGTATATATATATATATATATATATATATATATATATATATATATATATATATATAAACATATATAAATACACACACACATGTATGTATATACATGTGTATACATATGTATATGTATCATTAAAATTAAGAAGAAATTATATTTTATAAGAAAATTTCAGATGTTCATTTAGTTCTGTTCGCTCAAGTTTATGTTTGTGAAAATAAACAGAAGTGAGTGTTGCGCTTCTCGTTTCTTTTTTTGTTATTGTGAGGGATTATGGGTAGAGGAGACCGTGGGAAAACAGAAACACATGGTGACAGAAACCTTTTGAAATATGAAACTTTGATTGAGAATTATGGACAAAGTTATTTGAAGAAACAGAATGTAACGATGGAAAGGATTACACATGTATCTATAGAAACTTTTGTGATAAATAAAGGAAAGAGATTTGTATAAAATAAGGTATGTACAATAGAGGAGTATCCTGTCCAGTATTCTAGTAAGAATCTCAGTTGTTGAGTAAATGTTTTGTAATAACTATCTGGCAGACCAAGGATTATGACATGTACGGATAATAATGTTAAAAATTATGTTCTTTTGATTTCAGAATGTGTGAATTTATGTAAGAATTAGATAACATTCCTTACACGAGTCAAGTGGTGATCTACAACGTAAGTAAGAGTTTTGTTTATGTATTTTCAAAGATTCAGATGCTAAGAGGTTAAGATTTAATAGCGAAATCTGGACTTGCAATATATAAATTTTTAGGAGAAATATGTGCATCTATCATGATGGTAAAAATTGGATGTTAACGCTGTAATTAATGAAGAAAGTTCATCACTGATTAATGCACCTGCGTTTGATGTATTTATTAAATTATATACATATTTATGTATTGTTGAAAATTGTAAGGTCATAAGTCTCTTCTTTTTATATAAACTTTCAGGTTGAATTTTACCGAATAAAGTTTTTAGCATCCATCAGGTGACTCAGGCAACAGTATACACATATGTACACACACACACACACACACACACACACACACATATATATATCATAACCAAAATCAACAACCAGAAAATAAGCCTCACAGATCCCCTGAAACCAAATCATTTCCAAAGCCACTGCTTAGCCACAGATATTAAACTCTTGAACCTTTCCAGGAATTTCAAAAGTCCCACCTTGTCCTTCAGGTCCCTCGCTCCCTGCACGTCAAGTTAATGTCAATCTCATCCTGTCCCTTAGCTCCTAGGTCTGCCAATCTTCCTTTGACGACTGGGTTTTATCTCTTGTCTAATTTCACCCTATACCGGCTCGACGCGTGACTACAATACCCTCATTTTCCCCCACACTTCGTCCCCGCTGCAAATTCCTCCCTTTTATCTATATATCTTTTCCCTTTCCCCCCCTTTTTCCACATTTTCCCCCACACTTCCTCCCCGCTTCGGTACCTTGCAAATTCCTCCCTTTTTTATATCTATATATCGTCTCCCTTTCCCCTCTTTTCCCACTTTTTTTTCCCTATTTCCACTTTTCCCTTTTCCTTTTTTTTTCTTCCTATTCGCACGTTCCTTCAAATTCACGGTTTTCCTGCCGGATTTATGGGGGCCATTTTGAACTGCGCGGACCTTCCATGATTCGGTTTGATTTCACGGCAGATAACGTTGGAGAAAAGGAGAGAAAGCGAGTGTGAAATATGGCAGTGATATGGTTAGTAGGGTTGCCATTCCTTTTATATGCAATGGCTGCCGACAGAGGTTTGTAAATCAGTAATCGGTTTTAATTATGTGGATCAAAACAATGTTCTTTAATTAAACAGAGCAAAAAAAGGAAAAAAAGTTAGAAAGAGATCAGGCTTTTTCAAAAAGAGAATGCGTCCTCAATTGGAATTTTATACCGACAGATTCTAAGAGCTGAGCCGACAGATTAAATGATAACTTGTATCAAGTGTTTGGTATTGACCAAATTTGGGAAAAGGACATTTATTGTTTTTCTGTGCATAACTGTTATTATCTCATCATCGTGGTTGTTGTCGTCGTCTTCATCATCATCACCATTAGTAATATATATATATATATATATATATATATATATATATATATATATATAATATATATATATATAAGTATATAGATATACATATACATAATTTTTGTACACACACACACACACACACATATATGTATGTATGTATGTATGAGTGTGTGTGTGTGTGTGTGTGAGTGCGTGCCTGCGCACTCACACGCATACACACAAATATCTATCTGAGGTTCACAAACTCCCTTAATTAAATTTATTGATCTGGACTGCAGCAAAAACCGCGTTTGAATTAATCTACTTGCATTTCCAGTTTTAGGCCAAAGAAAACGTTTTATGGCTCATTTTGTAGCTGAATGAAAACTCTAATTCTTGTTACAATTAGTTTTTGCATTTTTTTCTTGTGTTTCTTGTAAAAAATGACATATGTTAAAAAAAAATCACACGCACACAAAAGTCGAAATCGAAAAAGTGCTGGTAACAAGCACTAGATATAGGATGAATCTGTTCAAAATCACACCAGAATGCCTGTGTATTTTTTTCTGGGTTGATCTAATCCTTAAAACTTTGTCAATTCAATTTTCAAAATGAGATTTTTTTTTTTTTTTTTCTCAGGAACTTTTCGGGTGATTGAAAAAAGAGACCCCAGAGATGAGGCTAGAGGGCAGTTTCACCAAAATCGTTAAGGGGGAAAAAAAAAAAAAAAAAAAAAAAAGACGGTCGCCTTTATAATACCAAACTAATCATAACAAAATGATCTTGATGAAAATGACAATAATAATAATAGTAAAAAATAACCCAAATCATAAAAATGGTCATGATGACAATAATATCAACAAATTGAATGTTAGTTACTAAAAATCATAATGTAAAGACAATAATAATAACAAAAGCAAGACAAGAAATCGGGATCTTTCCCTGAACACAAGTATCCACTTCTTAATTAGGGTCAATAACAACCGCTTAACACAATTTGATATTTAACTCTCGATTCAGTTCTTTCGTCCTTTCGACGTAAAATCCCGAATTCTCATTAGGTAATGGATAAACTTCTTTCAAGTCTGAGCAGCGAATATTACACATATTTTTGAGGACTGACTTGCTTCCACTTCAGGTACATGACCTATGAAAGTTTCTATTGGTGGCACACAGCGAAAAAAACTGTGAAAGTCGTGGCGATAAAACTGTCAACAAGCGACTCAAGTGTATAGGTACGTAACACTTTTATCTTTTTTTTTTTTTTTTTTCCTTTTTTTCTTAAGATAACGGTGTGTCAACTTAGAATCTTGGGTTTGTGATAAAACACCGACACCGACACACACACGCACGCACAGAGAGAGAGAGAGAGAAGAGAGGGAGAGAGAGACAGAGAAGAAGAGAGAGAGAAGAGAAGAGAAGAAAGAAAAGAATGAATAATAAATTTATCACCCGTCCTTTTCCACCGCATTCTGGCGTTGTCTCCGACACCCACTGCTTCTCCCCTTCCATCTCTCTTCCCTCCTTCTCTAATCAAATTATCCACTGACATTAACTTCCATCTCCTTGGATCATTCTCCTAGACCGTCTTTATTGCAGTCTTAACCTTCTCATTCGTCTTTGAGAACAGCTTCCCGCATACTGCACGACGCGGCTACATGCAGTTTAACCCCCGTAACTACAAGCATTGGCGACTTGATTCTTCAGCTGTGTTGCGGATTATGACTCATGCTCGAATAAACACGTAATAGTCAGGTAAATATTCTGAGTAAAGTTTACGTGTCAGTACCATCAAATAACACTACAGCTAGATTTTTTTTTTTTTTTTTTTTTTTTTTTTTTTTTTTTTTTTTTTTAGTCCTCACCGGTTGAGGAAACGCAATTGATAGATTTTTGTGGCAATGTTTGTACAAGAGTCTAGACTAATGCATTTATTTTATTAAGGGGTGGTAAATAGAACCTGTTGGTAGCTAAATATAAAAGAAAATTTATTTTATAATTTAGTACGTCGTGTTCGTCTCTCACTGTTACTTTACAGCCGGTTTGTTAGAATTGTGCCAGGCCCGACCCAATGAATTTTCATAAATACAGATGCAGAAATAAAGGCATATCTGTCTATATATCTGATAGATATACATTTAACCATCTATTTGTCCGGTTGATATGCATGTCTAGACCGATAAATATGCATTTATTTCTTTATTTATGCATGTCAGTTATACGAATATTCTTTGGGTCGGGCCTCGCACAATTCTAACAAATTAACCGTTAGATAGGGCGTGGATTGGCTAGTGGATAAACGTGGGGATAAAAGGGATTAAAGGGATAATTCTGATGAATCGATAAGATAGAGAAGTGAGATTTATTAGTAAGTGGATACTTAGATAGGTAAATAATCATTTTCTTTATTTTTCGTTATTTGTTTATTGTGTCTCTGCTTGTCTTTGTCGTTCAGGGAGGTTTCCTTTGGGAGAAAGGGATATGCACGTGCCACACACACACATACACACACACACACACACACACACACACACACACACACACACACACACACACACACACACACACAACACACACACACACGCACGCACGCACGCACACACACACATATTCGTATATACATACACAAATATATATTTACACACATTATTATGCAAAAACGGTATCGAAATGTGTTTTTAAGAATAATATTGGAGACTTCCTGAGCCAGGAAGTAACGAATGAGCAAGTATTAACAATTACCAAAACGCAAACTTTAAAGATTAGAAACAGAGAAAGGACACTTTTAGGAAACGTTATGCACAAAAACGGAACTGAAAATCTATCGCTAACGGGAATGTAGAAGGTAAAAAAAAAGAGGCAGACAAAAAAAAAAAAAAAAAAAAAAAAACAAAAAAAAAAAAAAAAAAAAAAAAAAAACATTGCATGAACCACCATCAAAGAATGAAATAACAAATGGAAGTCAACTTATTCAAACATATCAAGTAGGGAAGTTTGGAAAAAAAAACCGATCATCAACGCACTTGCATGACATATGAAGAAATAAATATTTATACACACTTTTTGTTGTCGCTCTCTCTCTACAACACACACACTACACATATATATATATATATATATATATATATATATATATATATATATATATATATATATATATATGCTCCTCTTGAACTACTCTAACGTACTGCCAGTATATATAAACTGCCGTTATTAAACTGAAATGCCTCGTCTACGCTTGAAGTTAAAGCGAACTGTATGATCTCTGGATATTGCAGGAAGGTACTCTGCTCTATCACGTAAACTTACCTGATATTCCCATGTAGTTATATTTACAATACCTAGAATATATGAGCGATCCTATCCACTTAAGAGGATCAGAAGCAATATTTCCTTTACGGTGTCGAAATTACCTGTCAAAGTTTGTTTATCAAATAATATCTTCCCAAGGAGTGAGTATATATAAGTGAGTGAGTTTGTATTTATATGTTTTATAGAAGAAGCCACAATAGATATTTCCCTTTCGTCTCACGTTTACCTTTCTCCTTTTCACGTTTTGATGCGAATATGCTACATGTGGCATTTCCAGCTACATCGTAATAGATAGTCCCTTGTCGGTATTCAGTCCCTTTTAGCGTTGGATGATGAGTTCCGGGTCTTAGCAATGTTTGATTAGAATCTTTTGTAAACTATGAAAGGACTAAGCGGATTATGACTCATGCTCGAATAAACAAGTAATAGTCAGGTAAATATTCTGAGTAAAGTTTGCGTGTCAATACCATCAAATAATAATAGAAAGTCTTTTTTTTTCTTTTTTTTTTTTTTAAATCCTCACCGGTTAAGGAAACGCAATCGATAGATTTTTGTGGCAATGTTTGTACAAGTGTCTAGACTAATACATTTATTTTATTAAGGAGTGCTAAATAGAATCTGTAGATAGCTTAACATAAAAGAAAATTAATTTTTATAATTCACTGGTACGTTTGATACTGGAAACTACCTGAATGATGCGATAATTATTCGATAGATTTTCCTGCTTGCGTTTGTGTGTTGTATTCTCAAATTACGATATGTGACATAATTTTAAACATCTGCAATAATACACTCGAATATATATGAAGTTTAAAGTCAACATCCTCTTCTTACAGAACCTAATATCAACCTTCTACCTCATGTCAAACGCGCTGAGAAATGCACTTTGTCTGGATAATACCCTCATTCATCTTTAAGGAGGGCGTTTGGTGGTTACATCTTGATGGTTTTAGCGACCTTTATGTTTTCATAAAAAATACAATGATTATGATAAAACTAAATGTGATTATAATGATAATAATTGTAATAATAATAAAGATTATGATAATACTAAATGTGATTATAATTATAATAATTGTAATAATAATAAAGATGTTTATGATAATAAGGATGATGATGACGATGATATTAACAATAACAATGATAACAATAACAACAATAACAGTATCAAAAATAACAATAATAGTGATGTAAATAACAAAATCGAAGAAGACTATAAAGGTTTATAATATTAATTCTAAACAACAAGAACTCTCCTGAACACAGACGTCCACTCTCCAATCAGGATGAATAACAAGCACTTTAACACAATTTGACAATTAACTCTCGATTCAGCGCAACGTATCTGTCGACATGAAATTCCTTTAACCCAATTCTCTGCTGGCGAAGGACTGGCCACTTTCTGCTCTGCACAACGAATAGTGCACCAGCTATTTCGGAAAGAGTTTGGGTTTGCCCCCAGAAGTTATAGCGAAACAGGAGCGACTAATTTCTCTGCTGGTGGGAATTAAACGTGAGAATGAGAATTGTCATGATATAAATGTATTGATGACCATGTGATCTTTTTATTGCTGTCTTCATACTTTATACTCGCGAGTGGTGAGTCTTTTTTCGACTGCAGCCCACAAGTACATGCCATTTACAAAGAGCATGGAGTGTGAGGTTAGAATTACAGCAAAAAGTCAACAAACTTTTTTTATGAAGAGGTAAGAAAGGGAGGGAGGAGAGGGAGGGGTAGGGGGGAATGGAGGAGAAGGAGTGGGAGTGGAGAGGGAGGGGAGGAGGGGGAGATTAAGAATAAAAGAACGATATTGTGTGACACCAATGATGAGTTGCAAGTGGGTGCTTCATGTTCAGGCTGATGTAAAACGATGGTGAGATTGAGGTAAGTTTGCGTTTCTGAGTATGCATGTCAACCTACCCTGTGAGAGAACATACACACACGTACTTGTGAAGGACCAATCAACCAATTTTTTAGTGCCCTGATAATGCGGGTTCTGGTTTAGGGCAGCAAGAACCACTTTACCCTGCGACATGGGTCTCATCCTAACGTCTTTCGTAACAGATTCATAGATCATTGGTACGCCAGGCAAGGCCCGAAAAGTATCTGCGCCGAGAGACCATTCTAGGGCCTGTTAACTAAGCTAAAATAAACTAACTAACCAACCTAACTTAACATACCTCACTAAATTAACCTAACCTAACTACCTTAACCTAACCTAACTGCACAATCCAGGGCCGCCAATTCAGGTTATGTGGATACTCAGCTAGATTTCCTGTGGATTTATTAAAATAAGACTTCTTTGTAAGTAATTTCTGAACACGATAAGAAAATTGTATCATGGTATCAAAGAAATAAACAACGATTTTGCTTTTGTTAAAGTTTGGGCAACAACAGCAATAATAATAAGGACAAAGGTGATGAAAATAACAGTAACTATCAATAATAGAAATAATAGAAAAAATTATAATAAAAGCTATGATGATAATAATAATAATAGTTAAAATGATAATGACTTATATTAGCAATGATAATGGCAAACTCGAGGATAAATATGAATTTGTTTATCACTAATTAACAAGTGAAATAGCGACTCCCTTCTTTGAATGTTATAAAATTCCTTTTAACAACGATCGATTTCTCTTTTGGCGATGGCTTGGTCTCCCTTTCCGCTCAGAGCGACGAATATTCCGCAGCTATTTTGGGGAAAAGTTCCGGCTCGCTCCAAGGAAAGTTAGAACCAAATTTGATTTTCAAAAACTTCCCGTCGGCGGCAGTTAGACACGGAGAGCATAGGCAATCTTCCCTAGCCATATCACCGGCATACTTCTCACTCGCTTTCTCTCCATTTATTCTTGTTCACTGAGGACTTGATGACATCTAGCCGGCATATTTCACACTCCTTTTCCCTTCTTTTATTCTTGTTCACCGAGGACTTGATGACGTCTAGCTATCTTCCTAGCAATATCTCTCAGTATATTTCACACTCGCTTTCTCTCCTTTTCTACTTGTTCACTGAGGACTTGATGACGTCTTTTTCGGCCCCAACATACGCACTATAAAATCAAATCAAGGATTTCCTGCGCAGCTAGAATGGGTCTCATAAAATCGGGAAAATGTCGTGAATTTTAAGACAGCGCCGAAGGGAAAGGGTGAAGGAAGAATAACTGCAAAGGGAAGAATTGGAAGGGGCAGAGGAGGTGGTTTCGGTAAAGCTACAGCATTTATTTATAGAATAGGACGGTGAACTATTGTATAGAAAAAGAAGTATTATTTGAATATGAATACTTGCAAAGTACATAATAGATAATTATAATAGATTCACTCCATATAATACAGTGACCCATGCAAGCGAAATGAGACAAAGATATCGCAAAAATACTAAAGGAAAACTGGCAGTTAGTAAGGAATTAAATTGATTGCGAGAGGCTTTAGAGCAGGGGTCGGCAACCTTTTGAACATAAGTGTGCCAGTTGGTAATTAAGGCCTTCTTATCCATATCCTTGCGTGCCAGTTTTATTTCGGCACTGTATACCCAAGTGTATTTTCCCGCACATGCATAACATAAATGTAATATTTTTGTAGCATTTAGTATTATTTGTAAAAAGAAATGTATACGTTTTATTATTTTAATTTTATACTCGCCATATTAATATCTACTTAGCTTTAAACAACCCTCAGAGTGTTTGAGGCTGCTGCATGCTGAGGGTATGCTTTGAAAACTTCTGGCTCACATTGGTATGCAAATCCAATGCTGAGAATAATGTCAAGGCTACTTTCTTAATGCAACTGAATTTATCAAACACTGGTGTCCGGGAACTTAATATGGAGTAGATTCCAATATTTCTCGATTCTAAAATCTAGTTGACCATACTAATAGGACCTTGGCTCTCTCTCTCTCTCTCTCTCTCTCTCTCTCTCTCTCTCTCTCTCTCTCTCTCTCTCTCTCTCTCTCTCTCCTGCAACTTTCTTAGTTTATTTCTTCCATGGCGTTAAAGGTATCTACTGCACATATATACCGTACTCGCGAACGTGCACGTGTATCTAACCTCTTTTACGCTTTAATAGAGAACAAATCGTACCCTCTAAAAATATGTCGAAAAATCTGAAACACAGGAGTGTGAACCCTAAATCGCAGTACATAACCGCTTTATATTCCAATACGGTACTTTCATCCATAACGTAAATATACTTTAAATCTCGTGGAGGTTATATTTACACTCCGTTAGATCAGAGGAGCCATCTTATAATATCTCCTTTAGAGAGCAAACCAGCAATATTTCCATAGAACATCGATATTCTAAACAAATATGCGGTTAAATCTAAATCATATTAGGTCAATAAAGTGAGAATATAGGTTAAATATTTATCATCGAATGATCCACAGTAGATTTCTCATCCCTTCGCTCTTTTCGAATAATTTGGAAGTTATATCCGTCGAACATATTGTGGAATTTCCTTCAGTACCGTACATGTTCCCGGGGTCGAACTGTTAAATAAACGTGCGAGGAACTATACGAAATATATATATATATAAAATTGTTTCCTGTCTGTATACACAAACGAATATATGCATGAATACTTTGCAGGTTCGAGATGGTTAGAAAACGTAATGATTTTAATATTAAAACGGGGTTTGTTCGAGAGTCCATATTTATAATCTGTTAAATTGAGGGATTCCAAAAGACTACCAAGTATTACTGGTTTATTAATTGTACTTAGTGGCGTAAAATGCACGAGTACCATAATATACGTTTCAACATTTCGAGAAAAGCTGGATAACAATCTAAATCAGGGATTGTCCTGAACACAGATGTCCACTCGTGACACAGTTTGACATTTTAATCTCGATTCAGTTGTTTGAATCTATCGACATGAAATCCTATAAAGAGAAATCTCTTTTGGCAGAAGAATAACACTTTCCACTTTAAGCAACGAATATTACATCTATTCTTTACAAAGGTTCTGACATGCTTCCCCAAGAGTTGCAACGAAACCTGACCTACGTAACTTTTTGACAGCCCAAGTTAGATATGTAAAGGACGAGAATCATGGTACCTTCAACACTGGCATTCCTCACACTTGCTTTCTCTCTGTACTTATTCGCCGTGCGCTGATTTCTTGGCCAAAAAACCGACGTATTGTATGGTGATGTCCGAGTAGTCGTTCTAGGTTCGACTGAAAGGCTGTCTTCACTTTAGAGGCTATATTTAGACATAGAAAGAGGAGGCGTGAGGAGGTCGTCCACACGGCTCGAAGGAACAGGGAAGAGGGAACATGAAATGGCGTGACGTCATTATCGTCACCAAGGAGGCACAGGGATACATAATAAAATGTGTGCATGTATATAAGGGTTATAAGAGCAATGTAATAGTACATACAATAGAGAATAATCTGTGCAGTCTTATAAATATATTTACTGGCATATAAAACGTATCTACACGTATATCCGATGAAATGATAGTTACAAAATAGGATGCGCTGTTAAAATTTGCTTTCGTTACACGAAAAGTGAGTTTTAATGAGGGAAGAATGTAGGTTGACGAAGAGGTGCAAAAAGGGAACCGAAATGAGGCAGAGAGCAGATGGAAAAGGGGAAGAAGTAACAGGAGGAGGATAAGGAATAAGAGGAGAAGGATAAAGGAGTAGATGGTAGAGTAGTTGTGTCTTCTTTATGAGGTCGTAGAGTGAAATATTATGTTTGTAGCTGTCTTTTGCAAACCAAAGTTGTCTCATAGTATGACATTTATGCCTGTATATATCATCTAAGATACTATGGCTGATCTTGTTTTTTGTCAGCATATAATTTATTATCTAAAAACTTTAGTTGTTTTATCATATCTCTATCTTTGTTTCTTTACACTATGCTACACTGCAAAGTCCTAGATGATACAGTAACGTTTACCATTATCCGAATTCTAGACACATGGTTGTTAAATTTATCAAAAAATTATTTATAAATTAAAATAACTTTCAAGTTGGCCGGACACGATTTTTCCCCATTTTGTAATACAAAGAACTCTAATATTTCAAAATCCATTTCTAGAACTAGCCCTAATTTTCTGATCACTCCGTGTAGGCAGCTGCATGATACAGCAGAAGCTTAAAGGCCAAGGTTCCTTCTTAACATAGTGGGGAGAAGAAGACGGAAGAACACTGAAGAAATATTTGTTCGAGAGGCCGAACCAATCAGTTCAGTTCAGTTCAAGAAGGGAGGTTGAAACTGGCTTGATTGGGAACGTAATGCAAAGTGTATGTACAGTATATCTATATCTGTATCTATATCTATCTATCTATCTATCTATCTATCTATATCTATCTATCTATATATATATATATATATATATAATATATATATATATATATATACATATACATATACATACATATATGCAATGAAAACACAATACCGTGTTGATAATATGGAAAAAACCCACAATGTACAAACTAGTTTGTGCATTGTGGTTTTTCTTCCATATACATATATATATATATATATATATATATATATATATATATATATATTATATATATATATATATATATATATATATATATATATATATATATATATGTATATACATGTATATGTGTATATGTATGTATATACATGTATATGTGTATATATGTATATACATGTATATGTGTATATGTATGTATATGTATATGTATATGTATGTATATACATGTATATATGTATATGTATGTATATATGTATATATGTATATATGTATATACATGTATATATGTATATATGTATATATATATGTATATGTATGTATATACATGTGTATATGTATATGTATGTATATATGTATATGTATATATGTATATGTGTATATGTATATACATGTATATATGTATATGTATGTATATATGTATATATGTATATGTATATATGTATATATATATGTATATATGTATGTATATGCTATATGTATATATGTATATATGTATATGTATGTATATGTGTATATGTATGTATATGTATATATGTATATGTGTATATATGTATGTATGTATATACATGTATATATGTATATGTATGATATACATGTATATATGTATATGTATGTGTATATATGTATATGTGTATATATATATATATATGTATATATATATGTATATATATATATATATATATATATATATATATTATATATATATATATATATGTATGTATATATATATATATATATATATATATATATATATATATATATATATATATATATAATAATGATGATCATGATCATGGTGGTGGTGATGGTAACAATTGTAATGGAAAAATGATGATGGTAAAAATGGTAATAATAATGATGATAACAATAACAACAGCATGAATTATAATATTAAAAAATAGTATTTTACTTCTAATAATAATGACAATGGTAACAATAATGATAATATTAATAATAATGATAATAGATAACAATAATAATAATAATAATAATAATAATAATGATAACAACATTAATAACAATATAGATAATGGTAATGATGATGATAACAACAGCAACACATCAGATTCTATAACTGCAATGACAGAAGCCCCTATGATCACCCACTCCCCATCCACTCTCAGCTTAAAATATTGCACAGTTAATCTTAAAAGAGTTCTGGATTGTTCCGCTAAAACTTTCAGCGAAACTTGATTTGTAATTAGAAAACTCCCTGTCGGCGGTAGTTAGACATGAAAAATGGCTGTTTTGCAAGTCCTTTCACTGGCTTCTTTCACTCTCGCTTTCTCTCCTCTTCTCTTTCGACGAATGCTGACGCTGTCTCTCTCGGCCGAAGACGCGACATACACGCTATAAAATCGAGGGATGGATTGCGCAAGTGGAATTAGAAATCGAAGGAAAAGTTCATGAATGAAACGAGAGCGTGTAAGGAGTAAGGGAAAGGAGAGGAAGGAGAGCGTGTAAGGAGTAAGGGAAAGGAGAGGAAGGAATAAGGAAAAGGAGTAGAGGTGTAAGGAGTAGGGAAAGGAGAGGAAGGAAGGGAAAGAGAGGAAGGAATAAGGAAAGGAGAGGAAGGAAAAGGAGTAAAGAGAGAAGGAGTAAGGGAAAAGGAGAGGAAGGAGAGCGTATAAGGGGAAAAGGAGAGGAAGGAGACCGAGAGGAAGGAGAGCGTATAGGAGTAAGGAAAGGAGAGGAAGGAGACCGTGTAAAGAGTAAGGGAAAAGAGAGGAAGGGACTGCGAGGCACCGACCAAGAGCCGATGGTATACCAGAAGCCTTCCATTCATGAAATCGTGGGGTGAAATATTGTGTTTTGGGAACGCTCTCTGCAGACGAACGGGCGCTTGGAAGGTTTCTTGGGAGAGTTATGGCAAAGGTCAATACCTGAAGAGGGTTGTGAGAAATGAGTTTCAACAAGAATCGTAAGAGATACCAGCAAGAGAGACTATACTAAGAAATACACATCTTTAAAATTCGCCTGAAATAGAAACAGTATTGACAAGAGAGAGAGAGAGAGAGAGAGAGAGGGAGAGGGAGAGGGAGAGGGGAGGGAGAGAGGAGAGAGAGAGAGAGAGAGAGAGAGAGAGAGAGAGAGAGAGAGAGAGAGAGAGAGAGAGAGAGAGAGAGAGAAAAGAGAGAGAAGAGAAAGAGAGAGAGAGAGAGAGAGAGAGAGAGAGAGAGAGAGAGAGAGAGAGAGAGAGAGAGAGAGAGAGAGAGAGAGAGATAGTCAGTGCAGGCGAAAATAGACAGAGGTATGTGTACGGAGAACATAACAAAAACTAGATGCATCTGTTTTTGAAAGTACGAGTAGTTCCAACTTGGATAATTTCCGTGAATTGTACGTACTCGGAGAGCTTAAGTTATTGTACTTATTTCAATAAGATTCGTATAATTAATACTAGAAGGAGGAAAGTGCACTTCAGCATCAGAACAAGGAAGAATTAGTCTATTCCCCGACCATCACGTTTTATTTTGTATCTTTCACCCAGGTACTTTCTCTCACCTCTGTTCCTTCTCTAATCAAATAATTCCGCTGGCATTATCTCCCACCGTCCTTCGATCCTTTTCTTTACACGTCTCTTTATCAGCCTTTCCTTCACCTTCCCATCCGTCTTCGCTTAACGCTTAGATCACCGAGTTGCTACAGGCACCCCCCCCTCCCTTCTTCTCTCCACCTTTGTATCTAAAAGTATCCGAATTTTGATTCTCAGTTAATTATAGTGTTAATTGTGGTGGTGACGATGATGGTTATGGTGCTGTGGTGGTGATGATAATGATGGCGATGATACACTGAAAAAAAACTCAATTTACTCACATTTCCGCTCAATAACAAGCATTTAAACTGTCGACAGAAAATTCTTGAAACAACGACCGAATATCCATTTGGCAAAGGCTCTTCTACCGCCAGCTCCACTCCCTTGCCTTGCCCTTCCTCCCTCTTCCTCTTTCCTATGCGATTTATTTTCAAGAGTCCTGGCTTACTCCACGAAAAGTTCAAGCCAACCCTGATATACAAAAACATTCTGCTGAGGACAGTTAGACATGCAGATATCGAAGCGTGCCATCCATACACACTGGCTTAATCTTTCTCACTCCACACTCGCTTTCTCTCCGTTCCTCCTTGTTCTACGATCGCTGATGACGTCATCTTCGACTGGAACCTCGATATACACGCCATGAAACTAAATCAACGGCGGTCTGCGCAGTTGAAGTGGTCTCGTAAAATCGACGGGAAGACCTCTTGAAATAAAAGGAAGTGCAGAGAGGGAAAGATAAGAGGAAGAAGGGAGACAGAAGAAGACATTGGAAGGTCTAAGAGAGGCGGTAGTAGGAAATCGTAGCGTAGGGTATTATGTTATAGAAACGCTGTTCTAGACGGATGGGTGTTATAAGGTTTCCTGCGCGAATTATGGCATAGCAACATGCGTAAAAAGTAGTAGGAGAAGTGAGTCATTTTTTTTAGGAAGAAGAAACCAAAGAAATACGATAACAGCATTAAAAAAAATGTCTCTTCCACGCCCACCTCGACCACAATCCGACTTCGTATACAACAAGCCAACGACTCTCACCTCTTCCATCCTTCTTTAACCAACTCCTTCGCTCTAAGGATCACCCACCTCCTTGGTTCATTCTCTCCGTCTTTATTACAATCTCAACCTTCCCCCAGTCTTCGAGAACTTCAGCATAACCCATGTAATCGAGTATGCTAACCACATCGCTAGCATACTCCACATACTCCGCACACACTCTCTCCTTTTCTCACGGTTTCTCAGCGCTGGCGAGGTTTCATCCGGACAGAATAGCGACATGAATACAACCAAATCAAATCATGGGTGGAGGCTGCGCGGTTTCAATTGGTTTCTTAAAAATCGTCAGGAAAGTCGGTGTGAATTGGAAGGAAAAGCGGAAAGGAGAGAGAGAGAAAAGGGAGAATAGATGCAAAAGGGAAAATTGCAAGAGGAGGTGGAGGAGGTGGTGGAGGCGGTGGAGGTGGAGGTGGAGGTGGAGGTGGAGGTGGAGATGGAGATGGAGATGGTGGGATGGAGGTGGAGGTGGAGGTGGAGGTGGAGGTGGAGGTGGAGGTGGAGGTGGAGTGGAGGTGGAGGTGGAGGTGGAGGTGGAGGTGGAGGTGGAAGTGGAGGTGGAGGTGGAGGTGGAGGTGAGTGAGGTGGAGGGAGGAGGAGGAGGAGGAGAGGAGGGGAGGAGGAGATGAAGAAGAGAGAAGAGAGAAGAAGAAGAAGAAGAAGAAGAAGAAGAAGAAGAGGAAGAGGAAGAGGATGAGGATGAGGATGAGGATGAGAAGGAGAAGAGGGAAGAGGAGAAGATGAGAGGGAGATGAAGAAGAAGAAGGGAGGAGAGGGGAGGAAAGAAGAAGAAGAATAAGAAGAAGGAGGGAGGAGGAGGTCTCAGCAGCAGCGTCTATTTACAAAAAACGTGGGTAATATATTATGTTTAAGAAGCGAACTACAATATACAGACGGATGGGTGGTTTAACTTTTTATTTTTTTTTATTTATTATTATTATTATATTATTATTATTTATTATTATACGGGTAATGTGCTATGGCGAAATACATGAACATTGTTCTGAGTTTAAGGAATATGTATAATAGGTAACAACAAAATATATAATACATTAAGAACCATAGTAACTTCCCTAATGCAACATCTTTTTTCTCATATTTTTCATCACTGATCATATATTCTGTTGTGCTGAAATGTAGACTGTACATATAATATACAGTAACCGGTAGATATGAAATTCGAGAAAGAGAAGACAAAAAAAGAAGAAAAAAAAAGAAAGAAAGAAAAAAAAAAGAAAAAACCCAAAACAAAATATTAATACTTTGAGGTGTGAGATAAATCACGAGAAACAATAAATGGTATATTACATTAAAAGTTATATTACTTTTCTCATATAAATAGATACAGAAATTCTCCCATTCTGATTTCATATGCAACAGTCAGAACATTCCCCTTCACAGAACTCTCCCATCCTTCCCTAATCAAATAATCCTCAGGCATTAGCTCCCATCTCCTTGACTCGTTCCCTTCGACCCTCTTTATTGCACCCCTTTAGCTTCTCCTTCGTCTTTGAGGAAATTTTCTTGCACGTTTCAAGAAGTAGCTACGTGTCCTTACCCTCCCCCCCCTCCTCCCTCCTCTCCTCCCTCTCCTCTCGTTGCTTTAGGAAGTTGTTACTCCGATTCCCGTTTGATGCTGTAACCTGATGTTATGGTGCTTTATCAAAGGCGTTGATTTGATAAAGGGATAATTGTGATGTTATAAAGGATGTGGGAGATCGTTCCTGATTGATAGAGAGAATTAAAAAGAATTAGATTTTCTTTATCTCTGTTTATTTTTTTTTTTTTCGTTTTCTCTCGTTTTGTAGTTCTTGTTTTATTTACTTTAACTTTTTAATAGTATTCGCCTTTTGCCTTCACTTTCATTTAAAAATTGACGCATTTTTTTTTCTCTTGGCTTTAGAAAAAAAAAAAAACTTTGTAATAGGAGAGAAACAGTAACACTAGATTGGATCCGAGAACAAATGAATTGTTCCCTCAGGAGCAGTTTAATCACTCCCAAAAATCCCATGATTGTTGTAACAGAAAGAAAAAGACGCTTTGGTGAGGAAATATTAAGGGGAACAGCACTGCTGTTGGTAACTATCATATAGGTGATAGTTTATGTAAAAAGGCCAATATATTATATCAGTAGCTAGTACAATATATAATAAATGTATAAATAACACACACACACACACACACACACACACACACACACACACATACACACACATATATATATATATATATATATATATATAATATATATATATAATATATATATATATATAATATATATAACACACACACACACACACACACATATGCATGTATCATGTATGTATAGATATATATACTGAACTATATATATATATTAATATATATATAGATAGATAGATAGATAGATAGATAGATAGATAGATAGATAGATAGAGAGAGAGAGAGAGAGAGGAAGTAAGGAATAGCGACAATAAGTAAGATCTATATCGCATCCAAAAAAAAGAGAACAAAATCAATATTTTCTCGTAAGCGATTTTCCAACTTAACCACCATGTTAACGGTAACAAAGAGAAAGGAAAAGAGGCAAATATCCATTCTCGTTTACGTTACTGAGGTACTTCTCACGAAATCAAGAGGACGAATCACGAAATCAAGAGGATCTCACGAAATCAAGAGGATCTCAAATCAAGAGGATCTCACGAAATCAAGAGGAAAATCGTGAAACAGTAATTAGGGTCTGAAATGTGTTTTGGAATAGCGACTTTCAAACGGTTAAGCAATCCCTTTACGTCTTAAGTATAACATTATGTATCAACTAATATAACTCATTTATTCTCTTTGCCTTATTCATTTGCTTAGTTATTCATAGTTTTTGTTTTGTTGTGTAAATGTGCTGTGGAATGGAATGTTATGTTGAGTCTATGTGTTGTATCGTATAACACTGTCCCTCGGTCGTGATAATGTGTTGTCTTCGAGGCACTGTCGGATAAGATATCCCAAGTCCTTAAGGAAATAGTAAATAGTATGGCCATGGCTCTAGATATAGGCTCAATGCTATGTTTTGTATATTAGACGGAAAAAAATGAAATGCAAGAATGTAGCTGGAGATTAAAGGATAATTTCTTCTTAACGTCTCACTAGTGGGGAAAACGCTGAGAAATGAAAACGATTTTTACGCAAGAGTCTAAAATAATTAATTTTTTAAGGGACCTGAAAAAAAATCTTTTGAGAATGCAATGCATTCATACTTACTTGCATGCGTGTAAATGCAATGCACGTACACGGATCCATGCATATATACTGTGCAATCCTATATACAATAATGCTATTCGCAATTTGAGAGGTTCTGTATACAACAGATTCAAATACCCTTTGTTGGCATAAATGGAAAAACAAACTTTGTCTCGTTCTGTGAAGTGTTACAGCGAAGTTTGATTTACAAAACTCTATAGCGCCGTCACTTACATACGATAAATGGCAATCTTACAAGCTGTATCGCTCACCTATTTCACACACTCGCTCTCTCTCCCTTTCTCCCGGAGCGCTGATGTCGTCTCTCACGATCGAATCCCCATACATGCCATAAAAACAAATGAAGGATGGGTTGCGCAGTTGAAATGGGACACGGAATCGACAAGAAAATCGCATAGGAAAGATGAAGAGGGAGGAATGGCAAGGAAAGGAAGAGGAGCTGGTGGTAGAAGAGGAGCAACCTCCATGAGAGAAATCGTAAGGTAGAGTATGGTCTCTGGATGCGCAGTCTGCCGACGGATGGGTGCTGGTAAATTTCGTAGTAGAAATATGGTATAGCTGAATACGTAATAAGTACTATACGAAATGAGTTTTTTAGCAAAATTCCCAACAGACTACAGCAAAGTCACTCTACCCAAATACATGTTAATATTCATAGTGCGACTGCTTCTTCAAGTAGGTTGAGATGTGACCGGTTTAAATTATTGTTATATAACAACTATACGTAAAGATGGTGCTCCAAGGTGTGAGGAACGTTAAGGTTAAATGGTATACTATAAATATATTACAGGTACTTTGTTTGGATTGAGAATACCTAATGCTACAATTATTTCCGGAATCCGAAGTTAAATAACCTAATTAACCTATTGTTAGGGAGAAGGGAACACGTAACGTAGAAGACTATATAAATAATAGAAGAACGAAGAAGGAATTAGTCTACTCCCATCCATCTCCGCTGCAATCTGACTTTGTATCTTACCCTCAAGTACTCTCCACTCCATCCTCAGTCATTTTTTCTAGACAAATAACACACCAATATGAACTATCTCGGATCCTCCTCTTTGACCATCTTCAGTACACCACTTCGAGAATAGTTTCCCGCATATTACACGGCTACTTCTCTATGAACTATGCTTGAAGTTTCGGGAACAACTTCAGCCGAACTTGACTTTCGGCAAATTACGTATTCCTGATCATCAGCGGATCTTAAGGCACAGAAAAAAACAAATCAACTTCTTGCTGGAGTAATAGTGCTTGCTTGTATTTTCGTTAAAGAAAAGATCTTTTGGTTTCTCCGTGATGGATTCATGCTGGACGAATAGCCAATAAAATAATGAAGGAAAGAGCAAGACATCACGCGAGAAGGCTCTTGGCATAATCGTAAATTCTTTAGTTCACCCATTTGTTTTTGTTTTTTTCTACATTCTCTCTGCGTTTGCTTCTTTGTAATTGATTCTGACATTATACTTCATTCTATTTGTTCTCTTCTTCGTAATTCTTTAGGAGAGAAGCATGTACTATATTTCCTTCAGCAGGGGAAAGAACTTCATATATCTTTTAGCACAAAGGACAAAAAAACTCATTTTTTCTCTCTTTTACTGATTTACCTTATAAAAAAAACAGTCAACAGAGAAGTAATGATAATTAATTCATAATTAAAATCGTAATGAAAAATATGTAATTTCTCTTTCTTTAACTATCCATCTTACACTCTCAATGTTAACCAACGTATTGCAGAGAAATATAAAGTGGTGTGTGTGTGTGTGTGTGTGTGTGTGTGTGTGTGTGTGTGTGTGTGTGTGTGTGTGTGTGTGTGTGTGTGTGGCCAAGACGAGACTGCTGCACCGAAGAAATGGATCACAAAAACACTTTTGAAATGTTCACTTCCGGTTCTAGGTTGACTGCAGGGTCTGCTTGAATGTGCATAGGTCTGATTGCGGAAGCATTCCCTCGGGCGTGGCTTATGCTTGTTATCCTCAGACAGTCTTGCTTCCTTGTATATTCTCTGCCTCTTTCTCTCTCTCTCTCTCAGACTGTCTGTCAGTCTTGCTTCCTTGTATATTGTCTGGCTGTCTCTCTCTCTCTCTCTCAGTCTGTCAGTCAGCTTTGCTTCCTTATATATTCTCTGCCTCTCTCTCTCTCTCCCAGTCTGTCTTTCACTCTCTCTCTCTCTATCTCTATCTCTATCTATCTATCTCTATCTCTCTCTCTCTCTCTTCCCCCCCCTCTCTTCTCTCTCTCTCTCTCTTCCTCCCACCCCTCTCTCTATCTCTCTCTCTCTCTCTCTCTCTCTCTCTCTCTCTCTCTCTCTCTCTCTCTCTCTCTCTCTCTCTCTCTCTCTCTCTCTCTCTCTCTCTCAGAAAACTTTCAAAACCATCTTATTTAAACCGGCGGTCTGAAAATCCAGTTGATACTTCCTGTGACCTTTGACCTGCATGCATGACCTTAACTGACGGGGCAGAGAATGTTAAATAATCAGTCAAATGTATAAATATTTCCACTTCTACAGCCTAAATTTCCTTACGAGTCTCCAAAAAGATAATATTCTTAACAGGCAAGACCACAATTACACACTCCTCCATGTACCTCTTGTCATATATGCCCTGACGAAGCAATAGCGAAAAGGCCTTCAGCATATTCGTGTG
>NW_020870478.1:240223-245223 GCF_003789085.1 Penaeus vannamei | reverse complement strand
TGTGTGTGTGTGTGTGTGTGTGTGTGTGTGTGTGTTTCTTTTCTTTTTTTTATTGAACTGCGAGGACAAAGGGATATTTCAGTTCAATTAGATATATGATATAATGTATCACGTCACCTACACGATATAATTTACTTTTTTTCTGACAGTTACGTTAAATATACATTTCTTGTTTCAATTATAATACGCTGAAATTGAGGTGCCATTTAACTTGTAATTAAGATTTGATATATATTGTCTGACAAAATAACCTCCCTATTTAATCTTTCCTTTGGAGTGATTCAAAAGAAACGACAATAGTTTCGTTGAAGCTGTTAATTATTTTCAAAGATTTCTGTCTGCAGACATTTAAATAGAATATAAAACGTTATAATAGGTTTTAAAAAATAATCCCCCTTCCCATTTAATAGTTTTTCCCGCTCATTTTCTTCGGCAATCGTCCCGCCATCTGGTTTGAGTGACGGTAAACATTTCTTTTGTTTGCTTCAATAAAAGGGGAGACAAAAGTAAATGACAACCTGTTTACATAATGATACAGAAATGCATTCGTTGCTTGCTATATTCAATTGTAAATTAAACAATAATCACGTACGTTACACATTCAAATACATTCTTAATTTGAATCTGATATATGACTTTGTTTAAATCCCATTTTACAGACGCGTACAGGATACGTCATTGACTGTCATTTGTTTTCAGGCTAGCAGACGAAATTTCCCGTCATTTTCGTGTGGCTCATAAACCTTTAATGTCATAGATGCGCAAATACGTGTGCACTTCTTCTGGCCTATAAATGTAATAGTACGAATAATTTCGAACCGATATGGCAAGTTGATAATTGACATTGCCGGAATTCCCCGCGCAGGTGTTCGTCTGCTGAGAGTTCCTCGAATTTATGCGTTGTGTTTTTTTCGCTTCCCTTTAAACTACTATTATTGTCTAGGAATTCCTCGATTTTTTTTTTCTTCGTTAAGATCGCGTCCCGTAACCGATGTTATTTATATTATATGTTTGTTCTGTGATGATGATATTATTAGCATATTGTTGATATCATAGCTATTGTTAATGAGAAATTAGGTAGAAAAAAAAGGACACGCTCATACATACATGCATATATATATATATATATATATATATATATATATATATATATATATATATGTGTGTGTGTGTGTGTGTGTGTGTGTGTGTGTGTGTGTGTGTGTGTGTATGTGTATGTGTATGTATATATGCGCACATATATATATATACATATATATATACTATATATATATATATATATATATATATATATATATGTGTGTGTGTGTGTGTGTGTGTGTGTGTGTGTGTATATATATGTATATGTATATATACATACATATACATACATATACATATATACGTATGTATACCACACACACACACACACACACACACACACACACACACACACACACACACACACACACATACATATCTATCTATATGTGCGTATATATATATATATATATATATATATATATATATATATATATATATGTATGTGTGTGTGTGTGTGTGTGTGTGTGTGTGTGTGTGTGTGTGTGTGTGTGTGTGTGTGTGTGTGTGTGTGTATGCAATTATCTATATATGTAAATATATACACATTATACATAATGCATTTTCCGCCTGGCGCTTGCCTCCTTGTCTCCCTCTCAACATCGAACACAATGAATATGAAACAACAGGCGCTTTGTAGTTGCAATGCTATTGACAAGTTTGTTGACAGAAGCAACTCTTGAGTATAGGTGCAGTTTCGCTTTGCATTTTTCATCCTCTCCTGAAATGCTGCATTCATCTTTTTGCGTCTAAAAAAAGCTTGGTAATTCATGTTGCTAAATATGTATTTTTTCGTGGTATGTCTGTAAGAAATGTTTTAGCAGAGGATGGAGAAAAAGAGATTTCAGTTCTTAATCTCTCTATTTTCTCGCTCTCTTTCTCTTTCTTTGTATCTCTCTCTCTCTCTCTGTATCTCAATCTCTCTCTCTCTTTCTCTGTATCTCTCTCTCTCTCTTTCTCTGTATCTCAATCTCTCTCACTCTTTCTCTGTATCTCTCTCTCTCTCTCTCTTTCTCTCTCTCTCTCTCTCTCTCTGGCCCTCACTCTGTCTCTGTCTCTCTGTCTCTTTCTTTTACATGTCAGTCAAAGGATCTAGCGCTATCATATTCAGTATTATCTGTCTCTATCTCCCTCCCCTCTGTCTCTCCATCTCTCTTCTTTCCCCCACCTATCATTATCCCCCCCCTCTCTCTCTCTCTCTCTCTCTCTCTCTCTCTCTCTCTCTCCTCTCTCTCTCTCTCTCTCTCTCTCTCTCTCTCTTTCTCCTCTCTCTCTCTCTCTCTCTCTCTCTGACATTATCAAACGCTATCATAATCAATACTCTATCGCTGTACTGAAGAAAAAGAGAATGTTTTACATGTCATTACGGGTTGTTTGCTTCACGACAAATCATCATTAGAGTTATATTTTTTCGTTAACTTTTCGTTAATTTTACGATAGTTTTGAAATAGAAATACCCCTTTATAATATTTGTGATGTTTGTCATTTTTAAGCTTAATACTTCAAATCTGGATTGGTAAGTAAACTCATTCATTTACTAACGAAATTTGTTCTTTAGATGTGAAATCAGATGGAGTCAAATGTGTGTGTGTGTGTGTGTGTGTGTGTGTGTGTGTGTGTGTGTGTGTGTGTGTGTGTGTGTGTGTGTGTGTGTGTGTGTGAGAGAGAGAGAGAGAGAGAGAGAGAGAGAGAGAGAGAGAGAGAGAGAGAGAGAGAGAGAGAGAGAGAGAGAGAGAGACAGACAGACAGACAGACAGAGACAGAAAGCCTAAAGATTAAAAAAAAAAATCTGTCTTACAACTTATTTACTTATTTTTTCTTACCTGTTTCAGCTCATGCTTAACTGAGTTAACATTAACATTGCAATTTAATCAAAATCAACATAGCAGTAAAATTGTTTATTTTTTGGCTGCATGGTTTCCTTTAGTTGGTATAAACGACAGATTTCCCTGTCGAATATTTCGATTTCTTCGTTGATATTATAAGTGATGATTGCCAATGTTTAATGTTGCAATCATGTGTGAAACTCGAGATATCTTAGACATGACTGGACACCGAAAATCAACTAATATCAACTAATAGAGTGTCAAGACTGCAAATATTGTTTTTCACATCATGGAAGATTCAGGATAATTTGTCCCTCTTACCGTATTTGTAAAGTTTGCTACATGAGATTACATTCCAGATTTCAGGGCACCTCATGAAGAAAGTGTCAAGGATGACAGACAATCCACATGTCTTTCCCAAAGCTCTTACTCATACCACATCCACAAGGAGGAGTTCAGTGGGTGATGCATTAGATTCCCCCCCCCCCCCCCCAAGATTTGGCACCATACATACCGACCCCTCAGTTGTTGAATGTTGTTGCTAAGTGCCAAGACAGATGTTATTAAACGCGTTTTCTCGAAATCGTATCGACTATCTTTGAACATCATTGTACCACATGGAGAGTAATCAAAATATTTTCTGTAACATGGCTGATAGTGTCAGTAAACGTCGAACTTCTTCCCTAGCCAATCAAAAATCAACAATACTTATTTAAATTAATTACCGCCTCTTAGATTATTCTATCGTAAGAACTTATTCTGGACTAGTGATAAAAATCCAATATAATACTGTCTTTCTGAAATGAGAAATGATTTAATCGACTTCCGTGTTTCTGCGCCAATTGCCTTATGTAAAAGCCTCCGACCACGCAGACAGAGAAGAAAATTGTGAAGTCCTGGAATTCGCTCAAGATCTTTAATGTGAAGGAAGAAAGGAAGAGAGAAAGAGAGAGAGAGAGAGAGAGAGAGAGAGAGAGAGAGAGAGAGAGAGAGAGAGAGAGAGAGGGGGGGGGGGAGAGGGAGAGAGAGAGAGGAGAGGAGAGGAGAGACAGACAGACAACGCGAAAAAAGGAGAAAAATTAGCAAAGCAAAATAGAATGAGAAAGAGTGAGAACGAAAACTCATTCCCGAATTACAGGTTCCTCTCAAGCTGTCTCGCCTTCCCTGGGGACGCGTCACGATAACCAACCTTGTAGAACCGCGAGATATCGGTTCATAGACTTTCTCCGCTGTGGCAGCCCGAGTGGAACGCCGTGTCGAGGGTGACTCCTTCAAGTTCCTGCTGCTGTTGCATGACTCATTCCGTTTTCAGGGTACATTTGGTCGTCTCGTCTAGGTGTCTGACTTACCAGCTTTAACCATTATGAAAGATGTTTGAACACTGAATTTCGTCTAAGATGGTTAGAGAAGGTCGCTTTGTCTGACGACTTTTCTGTAGTCTTAAAAAAGAAAGAAAGAAAAAAAAAACTATTTTCTCTTCCCTCGTGTACTTTGATTTCTTTTTCATATTGTCTTTAACTTTTTTTCCTTCTGTCGCCTGCAGCTATCTATTTATTTTCATATCAATTTCGTATATTTACTCATTTCAAAAATTTCAATTCTACAGATCTAAAGAGTGAGGATTAGCCTTTTTTTTTTTTTTTTTTTTTAACATGGTTCTATTAATACATAAAAGCACTTTAGTCTCGATCATAAATCAGTGAGAATGACCGGAGATTTTTTCGGTAGAGACGATAATTTCTGAGACATTTATGAATATATTCTTGTATTGTGAAGATATTCATTCTCATTCATACCTTTTCTATAAAGGTGTTTATGCTTTGGTATTATTAAGATATAGAGAAAGAGAGTGGAGGTGAAGAGGAGAGAGAAAGAGAAAGAGAAAGAGAGAGAGAGAGAGAGAGAGAGAGACAGAGACAGAGACAGAGACAGAGACAGAGACAGAGACAGAGACAGAGACAGAGACAGAGACAGAGACAGAGACAGAGAGAGAGAGAGAGAGAGAGAGACAGAGGTGAGTGAGAGAGAGAAAGCAGGGAAGAGAAAGAAAAGGGGCATCAGGAGAATGTTGCGGAAGACAAGGAAGAGCAAGTT
>NW_020870478.1:232723-235223 GCF_003789085.1 Penaeus vannamei | reverse complement strand
GCTATTTTCATCATTATAACTATTTTTATAATGATAATAACAATAATGATAATTTTAGAAATTCTCCGCCTTTTAAAAGAAGCATATCTATTGAGTGCTCCAGTTACGCTGATGACGTCCAAAGTCACAGGATTCTCCAGAATTTCTTTGTCTATTAATTATTTCGAGGACTAGCGAAAGACGAGGAGAACAGAATAGGACTTGGTAAGGAGCAGGGATGGAGAGTAGTAACATAGGAGTATTACCCTGGGATATAGTTAGGATTAGGAAGAAAATACAGATTTGCTGTGACTATATAATCAAAGTGCTGATTATTGAACGAAAGGAATGTTCTAGTATTCTTACGTAGCCATGCAGTGTTGGATATATCGCGACAAGTTAATGGAATTGAATAGGTCAGTTCGTAGGTGTGGTAATTAAGTGATCAAGGGGTTTCTAAGGACGATAACACCAGAAATGAGTTAGTGATGAGTCCTGTTGAATGCCGACATGTAGGATTGTCTTCACGTTTGACGAGTATTTTTGTTTTTGTCATTATCGTTATTTTTACTTGCTTTTCACTTAAAAATACAGTTTCAATGCTACGTTTATTTGGATTATTATTTTTTGTGCATTTAATTGGTGTATTTACTATGCAATGTATGTCAATTACATGCTTGTTTTAGTAAATTAATAAATTGATTGACAATTCTAAAACTGAGTAACAACTGTCTAGTTATTTGACAGTCTGTTATTACGGATGTCAAGAATCGGAATGAGTAATAATGATGATGATGATGCTGATGTTCATAATGGTGATGGTGATCATGTTGATAATGTTGATGATGTTGATGGCGATGATGTAATATTGATGTTGATGGGAATGTTAATAAATATGATGTTGATACTGATGTTGATAATAATGGTTAATGCTGATGATGGTGATTACTGTATGTCGATTATGTTAATGATGGTAAATGTTGATGAGAATGGTAAATATGATGTTAATGTTAATGATGATGATAATGTCACTGTTAATATTAATGTTAGGGGTAATGTTAATATTAATAATAATGATTATGTCCATGATAATGATAATATTAATGATAATTATATTAATGATAGTGATAATGATAATGTTAATGAGAATAATGTCAATAATAATGATAATGTTTATGTTAAGGATAATGATTATGTTGATAATAATAATGCTATTGTAAATAATTTTAATGATAATGATCAATCCACCTTCTACCTTACCTCCCTCCCCCCCATCCTCCCCTATCCCTTCTTCGAATGACTGCTACGGAAAAGTATTAATAGCTGCTAGGTATCATGTTTGGTATCATCATTATAACGAATATATATACATATACTAGAGTGAATTGTCTGTGGGCAATATTAATTTCCTGGACGTTTCTTTCTTTCTTTCTTCTTTTTTTTTTCTTTCTTTCTTCTTTCTTTCTTTCTTTCTTTTTCTTTCTTCTTTTTCTTCTTTCTTCTTTTTCTTTCTTTTTTCTTTCTTTCTTTCTTTCTTTCCTTTCTTTCTTTTTCTTTTCTTTCTTTCTCTTTCTTTCTTTTTCTATTTTTCTTTCTTTTCTGGGCGACGGAGGAAATAACCCAAAGATTAATGAAGGAATAAGAGTTTACGCAAATGGTTGGCCGATGTGTATTAAATTGAATTGTTTGAGGGTAGTATTAATTTCCTGTATTTAATTTCCGGACGGTGAAGGGAATAAAAACAATAGTAAGGAAAAGGAAATATATTTACTATGGACTTTGAGAAGAAACAAAAAGTTGGCCGCTATGGATACTTCTTTCATCATCATTACGATGTTTAATCCTTTGAATTGTCTGAGGGCAGTATTAAGTTCCTGTATTGTTGACTTCTGGACGATGGAGGGAATAACAGATTTTGAAAAAAAAAAAAAAAAAAAAAAAAAAAAAAAAAAAAAAAAAAAAAAAAAAAAATTTCCCCATAAAAATTCCTTTGCGATACACACGCTGAAGAAGTGTAAAAATAAAACAACAATGAAAAGGAAACGGAGAAAATGGAGATACGTAAATGGACAGCATTTTTTTGAGAAACGAAAGTTTGGATGTTGGGCGACTTCCTGGGTCTCCTTCTCGGGCTCTTGGACGACCCTGAAGTGGGCCGAGAAGTCCATCCATATCGTCCTGGTAGGAACGGTATGTATGACCTCTTGGGCGACTTCCTGGGTCTCCTTCTCGGGCTCTAACTTCCTGGTGCCTTCTCGGGCTCTACTTCCTGGTCTCCTTCTCGGCTCTAGGGTGACTTCCTGGTCTCCTTCTCGGGCTCTAGGGTGACTTCCTGGGTCTCCTTTTCGGGCTCTAGGGTGACTTCCTGGGTCTCCTTCTCGGGCTCTAGGGTGACTTCCTGGGTCTCCTCGGCTCTTGGACGACCCTGAAGTCGGCCGAGAAGACCATCCATATCGTCCCGGTAGGAACGGTATGTATGACCTCTTGGGCGACTTCCTGGGTCTCCTTCTCGGGCTCTAGG
>NW_020870478.1:220223-222723 GCF_003789085.1 Penaeus vannamei | reverse complement strand
CAGGAAAATAAAGACGAATATTAGTGAAAAAAAACGTTATATTTCCTCTGTATGAAATTCCCAAATGCGATTTTCTTTTATTACGATCCTGACGATTCAATTGTTAATAAAACAAAAGCAAATTATCAGATATATTTTTACTAAGGTAAGAATTATGAAATGAAATAGAAATATTCGATTAAACTCTCTATTTTCCTCGAAACTATCACTATTTTCATATTTCCTGCGACTCTTTCCTTCTTAAGAGACCGATTATTGAAAGATTTTTAAACATATTAAATACCGTAGCATTTAAATCCCACAGAGTATTTGCCACTAATGACCTTGGCTATTAAACGGGGCAGATAATTTTAAATAATCAGTCAGATTTTTTTTTTTTTTTTTTTTTTTTTTTTTTTTTTTTTTTAATCTTAACCTTTCACCTTTTGTGTGTGCAGACCTTATCTTACCTTGTGCTAATATTTTACTGTGGAATATCTATGGTTATGGATATTATTTACATCCATTACTTACCCTCTGGTGGGAGGTTTACGTGTGGTGAAATCATTGAAGAAACACTTATTCCTTATTTAGAAAAATGCTTTAATTTTTGTTAGTGTAGTTAATTTCCTGTAAGGGGTAGAGTTTGTTAGCTAATTGTATCCGTAATGTTTTATTGTTTAGTAGAAACAAAAGCGGATATTTGATTTTTTTCCAGAGTTGTCTAAACTTTAAATAAACATTTTCCTCTATCCAACTTGCATACACAAAAGAAGGCTTATTTCAACGAACTATCCTTCTCTTAACGTTATCAATGTTTACTGAATAAGAGTAAGAGGGAGGGAGAGATAGAACGGGGGGGGAGGGTAAATTTTAATAATCGTACTGTCATTTTTTTTTCTTTTTTTTTATTAGGGAAGTCCACTTGAAAAAAAATATATATAATTTCTTAAACGGACGACATTTCCGATTCGAAGAAAAACATATCAATAGCCAGTAAAACAGACAAACAACCAAACAAAAAACATTTCAAATTTATACCACTGTATTTTCTTCCTCATTATCCAACACACACTCACACTATACATACGCACTCACACGAACAGATTTCTGTCTATGCGTCAAGGCATCTATACATTATGCAGTTGTATGACAATAATAACCCTCACTATCTCACAGGCAAGCCTCTAATCATTCTACAATAACTACAGAAATGATGTAAGGACATACCCTACCCTTGGACATAGCAAAACCCCACTTCGTTAATTTTTCATATAATTATGTCTTGGAATATCAGGTCATTCGTGTCTAATTATCGGTTACGAAGAGGCAAGAGGCAGCTTAATGATATCCATTGTGTGTGTGTGTGTGTGTGTGTGTGTGTGTGTGTGTGTGTGTGTGTGTGTGTGTGTGTGTGTGTGTGTGCGTGTGTGTGTGTGTGTGCGTTTGTGTGTTTTGTGTGTGTGTGTGTGTGTGTTGTGTGTGTGTGTGTGTGTGTGTGTGTGTGTGTGTGTGTGTGTGTGTGTGTGTGTGTGTGTTGTGCATTTTTTATAAAGGACAGACGTCGAATTATTACTGTAGAGGGTATATATGTATTTAAACTCGCAATATTTATTTAGTTTATATATTGATTTTGCTTTTGTATTTTGTATGTTCTATATTCTTGTCTGTTTTGCTTTATTTGTCTGATTGGTATTATCGTCACTATTATTATCATCGTTATCTTCATCATTATTGTTATTATTATTATTATTATTATCATTGGTAACACAATTGTCATTCTCCTTATTTTATATCCCTATCCTTATCATTATCACTAACATTATTATTACCATTATTCTTTGACCATCATCATCATCATCATCATCATCATCATCATCACCATCATCATCATCATTATCAGCATCATTATCATCATCACCATCATCATCATCATTATCCTCATCACCATTATCATTATCATCATTATCATCATCATCATTATCATAGTCATTATCATTATCATTATCATTATCATCATCATCATCATCAAAGTCATCGTCAACTTCATCGTCATCATCCTCATTATCATTTTTATCCTCCTCCTCATTGTCACTATTTTTTATGTTTTTATAGTTATTATAATTATTTTTGTTATCATCCCCATTACCATAATCATTTTATTTTTACTAATTTCCTTATTGCAACATTACACGATTTTAAGAAAAACAAAAAAAAAAAGAAAGAAAGAAAAGAAGAAAAGAAGAAGAAGAGAAGAAGAAGAAAGAAGAAGAAGAAGAAGAAGAAGAAGAAGAAGAAGAAGAAGAAGAAGAAGAAGAAGAAGAAGAAGAAGAAGAAGAAGAAGAAGAAGAAGAAGATGAAATAGAAAATATTTAACCAAAACCTCCAAACTCAATGGAATAACTATTATCGAGTGTTTTATTTCGCAAGGGAATGCTAATGAACTTTCGTCAAGGAAATGAAAACTCTCTCTCTTTGTTAGCTTAAAGCGATCCTGAATGCATTTCAATTACACGTTTAC
>NW_020870478.1:191624-194124 GCF_003789085.1 Penaeus vannamei | reverse complement strand
ATATACCCTTAGATTATTAGATATAGTTACCCTTGGATTTCTAAGAATTAGGTTTCTATTAAGATTACTTGACGATTACCATAAAAGATTTCATTGAAAGTGATAGTTAAAGATAGTCGAGTTTCTTAACTGCATTCTGCTCGTATGATTTCCTAGTTAAAATACACGATCTGTAAAGTTTTAGAATTGAGCAAAATGTAGCTAATTTATGACACTGCACTTGGGGAGGTCAAATGCATCGGCAAGGGACACACAAGACTAGTATTTTAGGCAGAATTAATAGAAAATTTAAGAATTGCTGGGAAGGAATGTAGATGACACCCTGTAGTCTTTTATTTTAGTCTATCCTTGGTGCTATTGATTATTTTATGGAGTTAGTAAGAAGGGTAATTATTTAAATATGAGTGTTAATGGATGTAGACATGGAGAGTTTGGCAGCGGAGACCTCTTAAATGATTCATTATTTGTATTCCCAATCCGGCTTTTTGACTGGGTTGTCATATTTCATTGTTTCTGATGAATAAAGTATATCTAAATATGTCACATAAAAAATAAACACATGTATATGTGTGTGTGGTTTGGTATGAATTGTGTGTGTGTTGTGTGTGTGTGTGTGTGTGTGTGTGTGTGTGGTGTGTGTGTGTGTGTGTGTGTGTATGTGTGCTCATATATATATATATTATATGTTATATATATATATTTATTTATTACACATACACATATATACAGGTATATATGTATATGTACATATATATGTATGTAAAGTACATATATAAGTATGTGAATCCATACGCAGATACACACGATCGACCCTACAGTTTCTCTCCATTAAAACGGCTTTCATCGTTAGCATTCAACGCAGTATAAATCATAGATAATAAATCTTTTCGTATATATTTCCCGATCCAATGATCCAAATGATTTCACAGTTTATATCGCCCACGGGTGACGGAACGCGCGTGATGAATAAATGTATTCCTGGGGGTGTATTTAACACGGGAACTGGGTATGGAAGGAGGGAGGGGAGGGGGGGGAGGGAGGGAGGGAGGGAGGGAGGGGGAGCCAATTTTCCTCAAAGTTATTCGATTTTTTTTTTTTTCGGGGAATTAAGGGATTTCGTTAGGCAATCTATACCCCATTTGGGGAGAAATTGCAAAAGTTGTTGGATGCGTGTGATTCATTTCTTATAAAGTGTTAACATCTTTATTTATTTACTTTTACGTGTCATATATATATGTATCTGTCTGGGAGAATTCAATAACTTCTAAAAACACGATATTTTCTGAATGACGTGTTAGTTATTCTTTCCACGGTGTCAAAATAAAAGTTTTATTGTTGAGTTTTACAGTGTTTGTGATAATTAATGTATGACAGTCTGCTTTATCCTTTCGACGTGTAATGTATCTGTTTAATCAAAGCCAGTGTTGGCATATCAAATTTCCTTTTTTTTCTATGTAGTTTCTAATTAATCGATTTCCGACATGCAAAATGGTCACGCAGAGTATACGGATTGTAATGGTGTAAGTAAATGACTTATAATATTCGAATATCCGTTTGTTTTCTGTTTTACTTACATGTCTATACTCATTTCGCCTGGAAAGTTGAATCATTGCGAGGACAGTTTGCATTGCAACGTGTCACATTTTGCAACACTACTTGACTTTCATTATCGCTTTTCAGATATGTCATGTTTTCTTATATCTTGACACAATATAGAATTTCTAATGGGTGTGTATGTTTTTTTTCTTAGGTATTCATATCATTGTGTATATACTGCATTAGCTTAAACCATTTGTGTTTGATTTAGCCAAAAAAAAAAAATGTTTATTTCGAAATGAATTGCTAGCCTACATTAAATACTTTAACAAATCAAAAAAATTTTTCTCTTTACAAAAAGTTTTCATTTTGCTGTATCATGGCTCATTCTGTATCCCTGAATTATGTAACATGGTCTCTGATGAATGAATTTAGGCTACCCCATAGTTTTAGGCCGATAATTCATATAATTGATATTTTTTTTTAATTGATATAAATTGATAATTCATATAATTTCATATAATAACTATAACACTTACTAAAGGAATCTATACTAATTTCCGTGCAAAATATAATTTTTCAAGAGGTTTGCCAATGTTTATTAATAAGTATATTCTGGTAACGATTCTTCCTCTCATTACTTTTACTGGTAAATGCACGTAATATATCAACACTAGACTCACACATAATATTTATAAATAAATCAACATAATAAATCAAATAATAATAATATAATAATATAATATATATAATAATAATAATAACAATAATAAAAATAATAAATAAAACAACGTAATAAATCAACACTAGAATCACTCAGAGAGCATATACCTCCATCAAGTCAGTAGGGGCGCTGATGCAATGAAGATAATCACACAAAGAATAACATGAAAATCACCTCTTTCTCAAGTACACTGATGATAACCATAAACATAACCTCCTTGGTGGAGGACTGAAAGGTAAT
>NW_020870478.1:176057-178557 GCF_003789085.1 Penaeus vannamei | reverse complement strand
GGGGAATGGGATGGAGGGGAGGGAGAAAGAGAGAGATAGAGAGAGAGGAGAGAAGAGAGGAGGGAGCGAGAGAGAGGGGAGGAAGGAGGGAGAAGAAGAGATAAAGAGGGGGGAGGGAGAATGGGGAGAGGGATGGAGAGAGAGAGAGAGAGAGAGAGAGAGAGAGAGAGAGAGAGAGAGAGAGAGAGAGAGAGAGAGAGAGAGAGAGAGAGAGAGAGAGAGAGAGAGAGAGAGAGAGAGAGAGAGAGAGAGAGACCTTCATCGTCCGGAAATGAAATAGTACAGGAAATTAATACTGCCCTCAGACAACTCAGTCGAATACATATCTTAATAACGATGGTGAAAGACGCGCCCATAGCAGCCAGCTTTTCGTTTCTCCTCAAAGAGAAATGTCTTTATGTGTAACTCCATTTTCTTTTCATTACTCTTCTTGTATTCCCTTCATCGCCCGGAAATCGCCTCGGGCTTAGGTGACTTCCTGGTCTCCTTCTCGGGTCTGGGCGACTTCCTGGTCTCCTCTCGGGCTCTTTTTCCTGGGTCTCCTTCTCGGGCTCTAGGGTGACTTCCTGGGTCTCCTTCTCGGCTCTACTTCCTGGGTCTCCTTCTCGGGCTCTAGGGTGACTTCCTGGGTCTCCTTCTAGGGTGACTTCCTGGGTCTCCTTCTCGGGCTCTAGGGTGACTTCCTGGGTCTCCTTCTCGGGCTCTAGGGTGACTTCCTGGGTCTCCTTCTCGGCTCTAGGGTGACTTCCTGGGTCTCCTTCTCGGCTCTAGGGTGACTTCCTGGGTCTCCTTCTCGGCTCTAGGGTGACTTCCTGGGTCTCCTTCTCGGGCTCTAGGGTGACTTCCTGGGTCTCCTTCTCGGGCTCTAGGGTGACTTCCTGGGTCTCCTTCTCGGGCTCTAGGGTGACTTCCTGGGTCTCCTTCTCGGGCTCCTTCCTGGGTCTCCTTCTCGGGCTCTAGGGTGACTTCTGGGTCTCCTCGGGCTCTAGGGTGACTTCCTGGGTCTCCTTCTCGGGCTCTAGGGTGACTTCCTGGGTCTCCTTCTCGGGCTCTAGGGTGACTTCCTGGGTCTCCTTCTCGGGCTCTAGGTGACTTCCTGGGTCTCTTTCGGGCTCTAGGGTGACTTCCTGGGTCTCCTTCTCTCTAGGGTGACTTCGGGTCTCCTTCTCGGGCTCTAGGGTGACTTCCTGGGTCTCCTTCTCGGGCTCTAGGGTGACTTCCTGGGTCTCCTCGGGCTCTAGGGTGACTTCCTGGTCTCCTTCTCGGCTCTAGGGTGACTTGGGTCTCCTTCTCGGGGGTGACTTCCTTCTCCTTCTCGGGCTCTAGGGTGACTTCCTGGGTCTCCTTCTCGGGCTCTAGGGCTTCCTGGGTCTCCTTCTCGGGCTCTAGGTGACTTCCTGGTCTCCTTCTCGGGCTCTAGGGTGACTTCCTGGGTCTCCTTCTCGGGCTCTAGGGTGACTTCCTGGGTCTCCTTCTCGGGCTCTTGGGTGACTTCCTGGGTCTCCTGGGGCTAGGGACTTCTTGGTCTCCTTCTCGGGCTCTTGGACGACCTGAAGTCGGCCGAGAAGACCATCCATTTTAAGTATGGTTCTTTGTAATGTATATATTTTATGATTTATAGTTTCGTTATCATAACGTAGATCCACTGTTACAATAAACGTTACTGCCTCTTTACCTGAATTGCCTCCCATGTCGGAAAAACACAATGTTCATTACTTGAACACTTTCCGGTAAGCTCTTGACGTGTTTCTGTTTGCAATGTTTGTTTTATATTTATAGGTGTTTTAAAAAAAAAAAGCATAAATATTATGCTTTAAAGGTATAAGGCTATTGTATAGATATTATGCATAATTAAATATGCGAACCACCCATTGCGCAAATGCTACGCTTGTCTCATGGGACCCTCTCCATCCCCACTTCAGAGGATCGCTTCAATTCTATGAAGGCAGTGTTAGAGATTTTCTTACTTGATGGGGCTAAGGAAGAGACGGAATGACCCTATTCTAGCCTTTCCATCGTCGTAAACAATGATCAGCGTCGTAAAAGCAGTAGATGAATAACCCAAGGCAAAATTACATAAAAAATTAACTATCCAAGATCTTGCCTTCTCCTAAAACACATGTCTATGTTCAAAGACGCGCTCGCAGACAAAGACGTGTACACAATTATGGCCACGCGTGCATATATACACATACACGTGCGCACACATAAATGCAGGCATATATGTGCGCGCATGCACACACACACACACACACACACACACACACACACACACACACACACACACACAACACACACACACACACTCACACTCACACTTACACTACACTTACACACCTTACTTACACTCACACTCACACACTCACACTCACACACACACACACAGACACGCACACAACACAACAGCAGCAACATCATCAAAACAACAACAACAACACGACACGACGACAACAACAACAACAACAACAAAATAGAGGCATTTATCGAACCCTTTTGCTTA
>NW_020870478.1:149417-159417 GCF_003789085.1 Penaeus vannamei | reverse complement strand
CTCTCCCTCTCTCTCCCATCTTTTCCGATCTCCGCACAACACACGAGCCTGTCTTATGGTGCTTGTGATGAGCTTCCTGAAATAACGCGCACATTAATAACACGAAGGGTTGGGAGGTATGGTGTTGGGGGGAGGGGGGGGGAAGGGGGGGGGGGAGGGGGATGGGCGCTCGAACCTGTCAGCCAAGGTAAACAAAGGGAGCCAAGGGAGGGGAGGGGGAGGGAAGGGAAGGGAAAGGGTAGGGGGGTTTAGGGAAGGAGGGGTAGGGAAATGGGAGGGGAAGGGGGAGGTTAGGGAGGGAGGGTAGGAAAGGGGAAGGGGGTTAGGGAGGAGGGTTAGGGATATGGGAGGAAAGGGAAAGGGTGGGGAGGGATTAGGGAGGGCAGGGGAGGGGAAGGAAGGGAAAAAGGTGGGGGGGTAGGAAGGGAGGTAGAGAAAGGAGGGAAGGGGGGTTTAGGTAGTAGGTAGGGGAAATGGAGGGCAAGGAGGTGCGTCGGAGGGAAGGTGGGAAAGGGGAGGAAAGGGTGGGTGGTAAGGGGTGAGGAGGATGAGTGGGTAAATGGAGGAGGGGAAAAGGGTGGGGAGAAGGTAGAGAGGAAGGGGGTGTGGTAAGGTGAGGGGGCAAAGGTGAACGGGTAGAAGGGAAATGGTGGAGAGTTAGAGGTGAGGGGGGAAAAAGTAAGGGCGAAGAGGATAGGAAGTGGGTTAAAGGACAGATGAGAGAGAGAAGAGGAGAGAGAGATGGAGAGAGAGAGAGAGAGAGAGAGAGAGAGAGAAAAAAAGAAAGAAGATAAGAAAAGAAGAAAGACGAAAAGAAAGAAAAGAAAGAAGAGAGAGAGAGGAGGACCACAGACAGATCCAGAGAGGTACAGGCAGAGAAAGAGCCATTAGACAGAGACAGAAAGAGAGAGAGAAAGAAAAAGAAATAAAAAAGACAGAAAGATTTGAATCGAAAAGAGATAGAAAAGAGACAGAAAGAATGATTACGAAAAAGAGCGATTAAGAGAAAACAAGAGGAGAAAGCGGGAACCGGAAAGGCCTTGAGAGCGCGTATCGCCTCTCCCATGTCCGGGTTTGGTATGTGTTGTGGTGTTTTTTGTACGAGGGGGGGTGGGGTGGGGGTTTTGTCTTTTTGGGGTTTCCGTATACACTTTTATTATCTCTTCTTTTCTCTGGTCTGTGGGTTTGTTGTGGGTGTGGTTTTTTCATCTCCCGGGGGGCGTCGTGCCGCGTTCTTTTTTGTTTTGTGTATTGGGGTATGTTTGTTGGTGAGTGGTGTTGTCTTCTCTTTGTGTTTATTTTGTTGGGGGTTGTTTGGGGTTATTTTGGTATATTTTTTTTGGTTTCTTTTGGTGTGTGTTTTCTATTTAATGAAAAATTGTTCCTTTCTGAAAGCGATTCTTGATTAACGAGGTTGCGGTGCCGGGGTCCTTTCGCCTCCTCCGGGCCCTTGAGGACTCTGGTAGGGGGGGAGGAGGGGGAGGAGGTAGGGGGAGGGGAGGGGGGGAGAGTGCATGGCATTAATTGTTGGGTGACCGGCCGTTATTTCGTTTTTTTTATTTTTAATTTTTATTTTTTTTTAATTCTTATTCTTATTTATTTTTGTCTATCTTTTATTTTTTTCTTTTATTGTTTTTTTTTATTATTCGCTGGAGTTTTTTTTAAGGGTGAGGATGGCGAGGGTTATATGTTCGTGTGTGTGTGGGACGTTGTCGTATTTAGCTGTATTGTATGTGTGTCTTTGTGTTTGTGTTTGTTTTATGTGTGTTTTTTGTGGTGGTGCGTTTTGTCGGTGTTTGCGCGCCGTTTCTGTGTGCATATGTGTTTGTGTGCGTATATGTGGATGTTATGCGTGCGTGTCTGTGTGCATATGTGTATTTGTATGTATTGATGCATGTCTATGTGTGTCTGTATGTATACGTGCATGTTTGTGTGTGTATGCGTGCGTGTCTATTGATGGTGTGTTGTATGTGTGTCTGTGGTGTCTGTATATAACGCGTGTCTGTGTATATGTACGTCTGTGTGTGTGTGTATGAAACATAACCCGTTGCCTTCCAACAGCCCCGCCCGCCATAGCCAAGCTGCAAGAAACAATATTTATCCTCGTCGGAAAGCTGAAAATATGATCCGTCCGCGCTCCTGTATACCACTTTTTTCGCCTCACTTGGGAATGGGTATGGGTAGGAGGGGGGGGAGGGGATAAAGGGGATAGTGGGTAGGGAGGATGGGTAGGGGGGTTAGGGGGGGGTAGGGGTGAAAGGATAGGGAGGATGGGTAGTAGGTAAGGGGTAGGGGTAGTGGGTAAGGAGATGTGTAGGGTAGGGGTAGGGAGATGGGTAGGGGGTAAAGGCGTTAGGGAGGATGGTAGGGAAAAGGGGTAGGGGTTAGGGATAAGGAAGTAGGGGTATAGTAGGGTGTAAGGGGGGGAAAGGGTAGTGGGTAGGGAAGTAGAGGTTAAAAGGGGGTAGGTGTAGGAGTAATGGAGGAGGGGCAGGGCAAAGGGATAGTGGGGTAGGGGGCTAAGAATAAGGACAAGGGGGTTGGGTAGAGGGACCGCGGATAAGGTCAAATTGGGGGTAGGAGGTAGATGATATAAGCAGAGGTAAACGGGTAAGAGTAAGCGGGTGGCGCGGGTGATGGTATGGGTAGGGGGTGGCGGTAAGAGCATAGGGGGTATGATGGTATGAGCATGGGGGGAGGTGGGTTAGAGGGTGGCGGTTAGGCCAATATACGGTACATTTATTGCTGTTTACATAGGCACAGAAGGGGGGTGCGTGAGGAGGGGTGTGCAGGAGGGAACGGGGGAGTAAATTATGGGCCCGGGTGAGGGGAGAGGGGGGAGGGGGGAGAGAGGGGCACGGACGGAGTTGCAGCCTGTTCCTCACAGTGTGCTTACCAAAGTTGTGAAACATGAAAGGGGGTGGAGAGGTGGGGGGTGAGAGGGGGGGGGGCTCCTCCCCAAAACATCAAAAATGGCGGACCGGAAGTTTGTTGAAAAGACATCCCTCTTTGACCTATTTCTTTCTTTTTTCTTTCATCTCTCTCCTTCTTGCCTGTCTCTCTCTATACTATCTATCTATAAATCTGGTCTACCTGTATCTCTGTTCTAATATGTTGTCCTGTCACTCTCTCCCTTCCCACCCCCCCCCTCTCTCTCTCTCTCTCTTTCTCTTTCTCTTTCTCTTTCTCTTTCTCTTTCTCTTTCTCTCTCTCTCTCTCGACTCTCTCTCTCTCTCTCTCTCTCTCCTCTCTCTCTCCTCTCGTCTCTCTCTCTTCTCTCTCTCTCTCTCTCTCTCTTCTCTCTCTCTCTCCTTCCCTTCCTCTCCCCTTCCTCCCTCCCTCCTTCCCTCCCCCTCCCTTCCTCTCCTTCCTTCCCTACCCACCCACCCTTTCCCTCCCTTCCTTCCTCCCTCCCTCCCTCCTTCCATTCCTCCCACCCACCCACCCTCCCTCTCTCCCTCCCCCCACCGCTCCCTCCCTTCCCACCTCCCTCCCTTCCTCCCACCTTCCCACCCTCCCTCCCTCCCTTCCTCCCCACCTTCCCACCCTCCACCCTCCCTCCTTCCCTCCCTCCCTCCCCTTTTCTCTCTCTCCCCTAACAACCCTTTGATCGCACTCATAACTCACTATCGCACTCATAACTCACTCAGGCAGACCATTTTGCATGTACACTTCACTGAGGACAAGATATCGCATTTTTCTGGCATTCAGATATAAGCCTCTTTTTTTCCGTTTGTTCTGTCCGGCGTTAAGGCACGGAGAGAATGAGAGAGAGAGAAGAGAGAGAGAGGGGGGGGGGGAGGGAGAGAGAGGGAGAGGGAGAGGGTGAGGGAGATGGAGAGGAGGGAGGGAGAGGAGAGAGAGAGAGGGGGGGGGGAGAGGGGAGAGGGAGGGAGAGGGAGGGAGAGGGGGGAGGGGGAGGGGAGGGGGAGGAGGAGAGGGAGAGGAGGGGAGAGGGGAGGGAGAGGAAAAGGAGAGGGGGAGAAAGAGGGGGGAGGGAGAGGGGAAAGAGAGAGAGAGAGGAGGGGAGAAAGGAAGAGAAAAGAAGAGAGAGACAGACAAAAACCAGACAGACAGATAAGAAATAAGAAAAGAATTAAAAAAGAAAAAAGAACAAGAAACAAATACAAAGAAAAGAGAAACGAGAGAACCAAAACAAAAACAAGAAACCTAAAAAAAAACAAAAAAACAAAAAACAAAGAGAAAGAGAACGAAAGAAAGAAAAAAAAGATAGAGAAAAGAGAGAGAGAAAAAAAACACGTTTATTTGTCCGCTTCCCAACCCCCCCCCCCACCCCAACCAACCCCCCCAACCAACCCCCCCTCCCCCATCCCATACGTCGTTAGAAGGAGTGTTTACAAGCGACAACAGATGGCGCCACATGCATTACGGTGTCGGGCAAGAAGAGCAACGAGACAAATGAATGGGGCAAGGAAGGGGCATTTGGGTAACGGGGTATTAGGGTATGTGGCTCCTTATGTTGCAGACGGCGCAGCTATGTTGGGTGGGTATGTGGACTGTGCATGTGTGGTATGGTTATCGGGTGGTGATGGTGATGGGATGAGTGATGGTGGTGAGTGATGGTGTGATATGTGTGGTGAATGTGATGAAATGATGGTGGGGATGTGGTGAGATGGTGTGGTGGTGATGGTTGATGAGGATGGTGGTGGGGAGATGGTGATGTTGGATGGTGGATGGTGATGAGGAGGATGGTAATGGATGGTAATGATGATGGTGATGAGGATGGTGGTGGGGATGTGGTGATGGTGGTGAGGAGGATGGAATGGTGGTAATGGGATGAGGATGGTAGTGATGATGGTGATGTTGGTTGGGTGAAGATGATGTGATGGTGATGAGGAAGATGGTGGTGATGGTGAAATGATGATGGTGGTGGTGATGAGGATGATGAGGACTGATGTTGGTGGTTATGTGATTTTCGACGATGATGGTGATGACTGATTACGATGATGTTGATAATATCCTTTTGGTGTAGTCTGTAAGTGCGGTTTGAAATCTGTATTAAATCTTTATTTTCTTCGATGGTCAAGAAAGAATAAGATATCTTTATATCGCAATTTCCTTAAGTATAGAAATCCGAAGACACATACATGTATCTTGCACAACAATATTTTTATGATTGACAATATTTATATACATATAAGTAAATAGCTATCATGCCACACACCACCACCCTTCCACACACACACACACACATTCAACACACACCCTCCCTTCCACCCACTCACACATACACACACACACACATTCACACACACAACCCTCCCTTCCACCCACTCACACATACACACACACACACATTCACACACACATCCACCCACTCACACATACACACACACACACACATTCCACACACACCCCCCTTCCACCCACTCACACATACACAACACCCACACATTCACAACACAACCCCCCTTCCACCCACTCACACATACACACACACACACATTCACACACACAACCCCCCCTTCCACCCACTCACACATACACACACACACATTCACACACACAACCCCCCCTTCCACCACTCACACATACACACACACACACATTCACACACACACACCCCCCCTTCCACCCACCCACATACACACACACACATCACAACACACAACCCTCCCTTCCACCCACACACACACACACACACACATTCACACACACAACCCCCCCTTCCACCCACTCACACATACACACACACCAACTTCACACACACAACCCCCCCTTCCACCCACTCACAACATACACACACGCTCGCGCGCGCACACCCTCCCTTCCCAATCCGCTTCCACACACACACACACATACATAAGACAATCGTTATTCTGAGTAAATTTTCTAATGTATTAAACTATATCAATGTAAAATGTAATTAAAGGTAATAAATAAAGGAATTAGAGTTTTTTTTATCAAAATAATATCAAATGAAATACCTTCAAAGTAATGTAAAGATAAAAAACGTAATTAGGTTTAAATAAACGAATTAAGTTTTTTTTTCTCAAAATAAAATCAAATTAATATCTTTCAAAGTACTGTAAAAAAAAAATAAAAAGCGTAATAAGGTCTATTTATTACAAAAGAAAAGAAAAAAACAAGCTGCACAACTCTACTCTAAACGTGTCGATACAAGTTATTTGATTTCAGTTGCCAATATCTTTTTTTTTTTTTTTTTTTTTTTTTTCATCGGGAAATAAGCATCAAAATCACCGAATTACGTATTCATGAATATTGTAATGAAGTATTTCCGTATCAGTGCATTAATTGGTTTTAGTGTCGAAATTCCGTTACCGAAAGTAGATGAAACACAAATGTATAATTAGTTATCGGTTTTTAAATGTTTCTTTCTCTCTCTCTTTCTCCTCTTCTCTCTCTCTTTCTCTCTTTCTCTCTTTCTCTCTTCCTCTCTCTTTCTCTCTCTCTCTCTTCTCTTCTCTCTCTCTCTCTCTCTCTCTCTTCTCTCTCTCTCTCTCTCTCTCTCTTTCTCTTTCTCTCTCTCTCTCCTCTCTCTCTTTCTCTCTTTCTTTCTTTGTCTCTCTCTCTCTCTCTCTCTCTCTCTCTCTCTCTCTCTCTCTCTCTCTCTCTCTCTCTCTCTTTCATTTATCGGTTAAATATATTTATTTCTCGTCGTATATATGTTGTTTATACTGTTCCGAATTTTGTATTGAAAGGAGATGAAACAGTAACGCTCATTTCATTTTATTTCGTTTCGTTATTATCATTATTCGTTATCATATTCGTAATTCCGATATACACAATAGAACAAGTAGTATATACAGCGTACAGAGGCCCGACCTAATTGAATATTATAAATACAGACGTCTATAAAATTCATATCTGTCTATACAACCTGATAGATATACATTTTGTCTATCTGTTTTACACAAAAATAAATTCATATCTGTCTATACACCTGATAGATATACATTTATCTATTTGTTTACACATAAATAAATTCATATCTGTCTATATACCTGATAGATATACATTTATCTATCTGTTTACACATAAATAAATTCATATCTGATAGATATACATTTATCTGTTTGTTTAACACATAATATAAATAGTATACATTATCTGTTTGTTTACACATAATAAATTCATATCTGTCTATATACCTGATAGAATATACATTATTTCTGTTTTGTTTTACACAAAATTAAATTCATATCTGTCTATATACCTGATAGATATACATTTATCTGTTTGTTTACACAAAAATAAATTCATATCTGTCTATACCCTGAAGATCTATCTGTTAAACATTAAAAAAAATTCATTTTTCTGCTCTATACACTGCATAGATATACATTTTATCTATCATGTTTACACAAAAATAAATTCATATCTTGTCTATATACCTGATAGATATACATTTATTCTATCTGTTTAGACATAAATTAAATTCATATCTTCTATATACCTGATAGATATACATTTAATCTATCTGTTTAGACATAAATAAATTCATATCTGTAATCTCTATACCTACATACCTGATAGATATACATTTATCTATCTGTTTACACAAAAATAAATTCATATCTGTCTATATACCTGATAGATATACATTTATCTATCTGTTTACCCACAATAAACTAAATTCATATCTGTCTATTACACCTGATGGATTATACATTTATCTATTGTGTTTACACAAAATAAATTCATATCTGTCTTATACCGACCTAGATATTATTTATCTATCTGTTTAACATAAATAAATTATATCTGTCTATATTATCTGATAGATATACATTATCTATCTGTTTACCACAAATATAAATTCATATCTGTCTAATACCTGATAGATATACATTTATCTTGTTCTACACATAATATTCATATCTGATACCTATATAGCTGTTTTATAGATAATACATTTATCTGTTTGTTTACACAAAAATAAATTCATATCTGTCCTATCATATCTACCTGATAATATACACTTATCTGTCAATTTTACACAAAAATAAATTCATATCTGTCTATACACCTGATAGATATACATTTATCTATCTGTTTACACAAAAAATAAAATTCATATTTGTCTTCTATACCGATAGATATACATTTGATAGATATGTTACATCATCTGTTATAAACCATTCAATATCTGTTTCATTTCTATCATGTTTATACATGATGGATATACATTTATCTATCTGTTTTACACAAAAATTAAATTCATATCTGTTGGTTTACAAACAAAAATAAATTCACCTGATAGTCTATTTCACCTGAATAGATATTAAATTCATAATCGTGTATCCTGTTACACAAAATAAAAATTCATATCTGTCTATTCCCTAGATAACATTTATATCTGTTTAGACATTAATAAATTCATATCTGTTTTACTGATAGAGATATAATTCCCATCACTCGTGTTTATCTATGTTTAGACATAAATATAATCAATCTCTGTTACAGACAAAAATAAATTCATATCTGTCTATCACCTGATAGAATTACATTTATCTATCTGTTTACAAAAAAATAAATTCAATATCTGTCTATATCTGATAGATATAATTATATATCTGTTGTCCACATAAATAAAATTCATATCTGTCTATCACCTGAGAGATATACATTTATCTTCTTTTAACATAAATAAATTCATATTGTCTATATACCTGATAGATATATATTACAATCTATCTGTTTGCCGCGTTTGTATGCATGTCTAAAACCGATAAATATGCATTTACTTCTTTATTTATTCATGTCATTTATCCGAATATTCTTTGAATCGGGCTTCGCACAATTTTATGACCTTATAAATCGTATGACTTTATAAAAATCGAGAGAATCATCTCGAAACGAACACACTGAACACACGAGATTCGAAACAAACCAAACCAAAAATATATATAAACAAAGCAAACACGACGATAACACACAACCTCAAAAAATAAAACACAAAACAGCAGACACAGGAAGCGACAGGGAAGAAAGAGGAAGAAGAGGAGGAGAAAGGAGGAGGAGGAGGAGGAGGAGGTATAAACAAGCAAACACGATAACACACAACCTCAAAAAATAAAACACAAAACAGCAGACACAGGAAGCGACAGGGAAGGAGGAAGAGAAAGAGGAGGAGGAGGAGGAGGAGGAGAAGGTGTGACAGGCAAGCGTGCAAGCAGAAATGCACGCATAAATATTTAAAGCAAGACAAATGCACGGGTGGCGGTGGTTCATTCGATATTCTCTTTGGGGTTCGGAACACTGTGTGAATCTTGCGAATCAGTTTGCAAGTGCGAGGAGGAGGTTGTGTACAGTGGTGTATGGCTTCGGGAAATTTGAAATGGTGGTACATACTTTTTTTTTAAATAGTTTTTTGTCTTATTTCTTTCTTTTTCTTCTTCGTCTTCGTCTTCTTTTCTTTCTTTTTCTTGTTCTTCTTCTTCTTCTTCTTCTTTCTTTCTTTCTTTTTCTTTTTCTTCTTCTTCTTCTTCTTTCTTTCTTGCTTTCTTTCTTTTTCTTCTTCTTCCTTTTCTTTTTCTCCCTCTTCATTCTTCCTTTTCTTTTCCTTCTTCTTCTTCTTCTTTCCTTTCTTTCTTCTCTTTTATATACTGCCATTTACGTCGTTGTCTTGTTCTGTACAACTTATAGAAAGCTTTTACGTTTTCTATTTATTTTCTCGCTTTCTTTTTCTTTTATCATTATCATTTAGATTTGGTGTTTATATGTTGTTGTTGTTGTTTTTTTTTGTTTTTTTTTTGTATTTCTCGTCTTATGATAATTGTTGGAAAAAATAACATCATATGTAACATATTAGTTGATACGTGATATGAGGGTGATAATTATGAGACATAATATAATGATAATATTAAAATTAATGGGAATAATTTTAATTGTATAATGTCAAAAATGATATATGACAAAGATGAGATAGTGGAAAAAGATGGTAAACAGGAAAAGGGGAAAGATAAAGAGAGATAGAGACAGAGACACACATACACGTACAAAGAGAGGGAAAAGA
>NW_020870478.1:124417-129417 GCF_003789085.1 Penaeus vannamei | reverse complement strand
AAAATAACATATGAATTGGTCTAAAGGAATTAACACTCAAATGATATATTTTATATTAGTTTATTAACTCTGATAGAAATCTGTTTGATATCGAAACTATCAGTTGACACATTATTCATATAGGTAAAGACTCCTTATAAGTATAAACCATAATACACAAACAGTATTATTATGTTTTACATAGATATGAATAAGTGTGTATGCAATACCTCATACATATGTGTAATTAAATTCATGCATATGTATGTTTTTTTATTGATTTTTTTTTCATTTCTATTTTTTTCTGTTTTTCAATTGCTCAAAGTGCATAAATATAGATAAAATAAGATATCAGTTAGACGAAAGAAAAAAATATATATATAACCACAGAGGGAGATAATTATAATAAAAAAGCAGGAAGTAGAAAGACAAAAAGGAAGGAAATTTAAATGAAAGACATTAAAACAAGGGGAAGAGAGATCATGCAAGACAATGATCTTGTTCTGAGATCTGTGTGAATTTCCTTCCATATCGGCCTCTCTTGCAATGAGATTGGTCATTGCTCGTCCTTCACTACAAAGAAAAAGGGAAAGCATTAATTTGTTATCTATAAAATGAGGTTTGTATGCATTAATCAACAGAGGAAATCAGAAATTGTGCATGATACTACCTTCGCAAAAATACATATATACCTATATACATACTGAAAAGTTCAATTATAGTGTTTTTTATCATCATTTTAGCAGTAGTATCATTATTGTTCTATTGCCCTTTATGAGTATTCCAGTATCCAATAAGAATAATGTTGACAATAATAACAACAGTTAGAACAGCAGTAAGAATTCATCCCACCGCTGCCACCATTCTCACTTTAGTTATTATTTTTCTGTAACGTAGACACAGCAGGAACATTTGTTGCTTGAGCAGAGTTCCTTGATGCTTGACATGTAACGTGGACAGCGATCTTCACAGCGGCCACCGATCATTTCACACAGGTCACTGGTTGTGCAGCTCGTTTTGCCTAGGGTTGGAGAACAGTTCATTTCATATTTCTTTTTATTGCTTAGTAGGTTTATTTGTTGTGTACGGTATGCCTGGTATATGATTTGCTATTGGGTTTTGAGTTATGCATAGTTTTCTCTTTATTCTATTTCAAAGAAGAAATATTTAGTCTAATAAATGCATATTTTCATAAAATGTGATAGTTCCTATAGCAACATATGAGGATGAGAGAATTTGATAAATTCTAAATAGATGACAAATCTTGCATCAGCTGTATTCCCAACGCATTCAGATGAAAATGACAGTTTAACAACTTTTGCACTTACTCCCCACAAAAACTGCAATCCTGATATCTATTTTCACCCTTCCAGAGTGAGATTTTGTCAAGGACTAATTTGCATATTTCATCGTCACCAATGCGTGAGGGGAGAAAGTGATAACGAAATTCATGAGTTCGGTCTCATCTGCTTCTTCTTTCGTCGGAATTGGATAATATCTTATAGAGTTCTTTACAGCCTATCCTCGTGCCAGATTTCACTGCAGTATTTTTTTAATTTTTTTTTATCTTTTTTTTTTCTTAATCTTTTCTACACGCTATTTATGTGATGGACAGTCAGTTTTATCTCTTTGTAAAATCTTCATGAAAAGAATTCTGATACAGAAATTAGCTATCTACCATAACCTCACCTAAATGTACACACACACACACACACACACACACACACACACACACACACACACACACACACAACACACCACACACACACACACACACACACACACACACGTGCGAAGCCACACATCCACGCAGATATAATATTCATAGCCTCTGAACGACTTCTTGCACCGCTTCTCCTCCGGGAGGCGGAAAATAAGGGCGGAGAAGCGGAAGAAATAGAGGAAGTGGGAGAAAAGACAAGAGAAGATCATGCGAAATATAAGGAGAAAGGCAAAGACGAGAAGAATGTTCGAAGATGGAAGAAAGAAGAGAGAACTGAGGATTTGTGGTAAACAAAATGTAGGAAAAAGAAGAGCAAGGGAGGCAAAGAAGACGAAGAGATGGAGGAATGAGAAGATGTGGAAAAGAAGAAGAGGAAGACGTCAAAAAGAGGGGAAAGAAGCGAAAAAGCAATAAGTAAAGTAAATAGGAAGAGGAGAACGAGGGCGAGGAAGAGGAGGAGGTAATGGAAGGAAGTTTCCAGACGCCTAAAGTTAACTATCTTTGGCAACAATTCATCGAAGTTGCGTGGTGGAAAACCCGATGAATACTTTAATGCCATGATTTTATGTTGTTGTTATTGTTGTAGTTATTGCTGCTTGTACACCGATGTGTGAATTAGATTTCACGAAATGATTTGGTACGTACACGTTATAAAACGCAAAAAAGTAATAATAGATAAAAAAAAAAAAAAAAAAAAAAAAAAAAAAAAAAAAAAAAAAAAAAAAAATATATATATATATATATATATATATATATATATATATATATATATATATATATATATATTATATAAGGACAGACTCAAGAGAGGGATCTTCACCAAGTAAAGCTAAGAAATGAAATAAAAGTTTACCCACATGACTATATTGACCCTAGAATAAACAAACAAAAAAGAAGGAAGAAAACAAACAAAAAAAGAAAACTAAAAAAAAAAAAAAAAAAAAAAAAAAACAAGGAGCACCACAGTTCCTCCTCCTTGAAGCCAGACTAAAACCCACCGCCGGGGACGCAGCATTTGCAGTTGTCGCTGCCACACACGCCGGGGATGGAAGTCTCGTCACTCTTACAGGATGAATCGCAACGGCCGTTATACATGGAGCATTTGGGTGTGTTCCAGCCGCATTTATCCTCTGGGATGACAAGGGAGAAAGGTGTTGAGAAAATGCGCTTTTTATGAATGGTGGGAATGTTAAAAGTGGAGATGGAGAGGAGGGGAATAAAGCCATTTTCTCTGTACAGATGTGCATCTGTGAGTATGTGAGAGAGAGAGAGAAAGTGAGTGAGAGTGAGTGTGTGTGTGTGTGTGTGTGTGGTGTGTGTGCGTGTGTGCGTGTGCGTGTGCGTGTGCGTGTGTGTGTTTGTGTGCCTGCCTATCACAATATCTAGATGAAAGCAAATATGGAATATACAATAGACTTATAAATGCTATAGAATAATATACAGACTGCATGCCAACTCTACATCATACTGTCACATAGAGTCGTTTCTACAGTGCAAACGCAAGCACAGTGACTTACTCGGAATGCAGCAAGTGCAGTCTTTTCCAGAACAGAACTTGCGGACGGCCTGCCCGGCTCCTTCTCCAATTCTCTTGCACTGGTCTGCACCACCTCCCCCCGCCTGACTTTCACCCACAGCTTCACACGAGCTGGCTTGGCACTCGTCTTTTGCCCTGTCGTCTTTCTGCTTGCAGTTGAGGTGAGAGGAGAAGGATTCGAAGGAGGAGATAAGAGGAGAGGATGTAAAAAAGGAGTTAGGATTTTAAGAAGGAGGAGAGTGTTAAACACGATGAGAAAGAGGAAAAGGTTGAGTGGCGAGGAGGAAGGATCAGAATAAATAACTTTTTCATGAAAGAACAAAGTGTTTACCATTTTCCAAAAAGTCAAACTGCGGTAAACTTTACATTATTGACTCAGTAGATAACATATTTTTCCTATTGCGATTACAGGAAGAATGGATTAATGTACTGATAAATAATATAACTACGTTAATAACATGCAGAAACCGAATAGTGCAACATGTCGATACATCAATTCAAAAGGAAAAATACATAAATACAATAGGCAGTGTACAGTGAACCAAAAACACGAATTCAAGAGTAGAATTCTAGAAGAAAATGAACTGAATTAAATAAAAATAACAATAGTATAAATAAAAGCAATGATAATAATGATAAAATAAAACATTTACCAGAATACAGTAATCCGAATTCCGGTATGAGCAGTGATAAAACAGTAACAATAAAGATGATAATAGTGATGATGATTATGGTGAGAGTAGGAGTAGTAGTAGCAGTAATACGGTAATATATAATATAATGGTAACATAATTAATATGATAGTGATATGATAAACAATAATGATAAAAGTAACAAAAATTATGATAATGATACTAATCAAATAATATACAATATCCGAATATACAGCAGACCAAAGCCCGAATAATGATATTAACATACTATATCCTCACCAATACAACAGGCACATCCGGGACACAGACTGAGGTTAACCAAATCGCACTTGTTGACGAGCGATTGGCTGGGCAGCTCGCATGACCCGCCCATATTTTTGCACTCCGTTGCTGTTGACTTGCAAGCACTCTCTGAAAAGACGATGGAAGGTCAGAGGTCAAATGAAGTCTTTTGGAAAACGGGTGGTGGCAGCTTTTTTTTCTTTTTTTTTTTTTTTTTTTGTAAGGTTAATTATTTGTGTTATGTGTCACATGTCATTCAAATGAGGTCATTACAATAGACAAAAACATAGCAACAACAATAACATGACAATGATAGCAACAGAAATGCTGATCATCACACTAACACTAGCAGCAATAACAGCTGTATTGATGATAATAATGAATTAATGGAGATAATAAAGATAACACTAGTAGTAGTAACAATAAAGATAACGATAACAATATTAGAAACGATAATGATTGCAATGCAGTTAATGATGAGGAAAATAACGATAATAATAATGATGCTGATAATGATATAATAATGATAAAGATAGTAATGATGATATTGATAATGATATAAGTAGTAGTATTGATATTGATAATGATGCTGATAATGATAATTATGATAATGATAGTAGTGATAATGATAGTAGTGATAATGATGCTGATTATGATAATTATAATAATGATAATGATAGTAATGATGATAATGATAACAATAATGATGATGATAATAGCAATCATAACATTAACAACAGCAATAGCGATGGCGCCCCCCGACAGCATTCCTCCCGCCGGCGCCATCAGCATTACCTGGCACGCAGCATGAGCACAGATTCCCGCA
>NW_020870478.1:109417-114417 GCF_003789085.1 Penaeus vannamei | reverse complement strand
AGTCCCTTACACAGCTTATTTTGTGACTGGTTCCGGTTCTGCTAATAATGGAGATAATGGTGATGAGGAGGAGGATAATGGTAGTGAAAGTAATAACAATAGTAATGATGATAGTAATAATGATAATCATAATCATAATAGCAATAATGCGTGATAATGATAATAATGATATCAACAACAATAATAATAGTGATGATAATAATAATGATAATAACAATAATAATAATAACAATGTAATATAAAATGATAATATTATAAAATCAAAAACGACATGATACTGAAAATTGATAGCAATAATTATCATAAAAACGAGGATAATGATAATGATAATAAAGATAATAATGACAATGATAATAGAAAGGAGGATTATAACGATAATGATAACAATAGTAGTAACAGTAATGAAAATAATCATTGGTATTAATAATATAACAATAATTAGCGGGTACTCTGGAATTACAAAGGAACAAAAATAACGTACTTTTCCCTCCTTTCTCTTTTCACCATCTTCCTTTTATTTCTCGCCTCTTATCTCTCTATTTCCTTCCCCTCTCCCTCTCTTTTTCCTTCTCTCTCCCCGCCTTTCCCTCTCCCTTTACCTTTCCCTTTCCCTCTCTTACACCTCCTCACTCCTAAATCTTCCTTAAATTCCTTCTTCCTTCGCTTCTTCTTCCTTCCCTCCCCCTCCCATCATCCTTTTTTCTATCTTTCTTGATATTTATCTCCCTTTTCTCTTTAAGTCTCATCCCCTCCTCATCTTTTCTATCTTTCCCCTTCCCCTTCCCTCCCTTCTTCCTCCTTTTTCTCCTTTTCTTTCTTCTCCCGATTATTTTTCCGTTCCTCTTCTGCCGTCCCTCTTACCCCCCCCCCCTCGGATGGTTATATAAATAATAAATGTACAAAATCTCAGTCTACATCAGTGCTATGTACTTGCCTCGAAGATGAAGAATGATAATGATAATACCAATAAGAGATGATGATGATTATGATAACGATAATAGTAATAATAATAATGATGGTAATAATGATGATGATGATGATTATCATTATTATATAAATGAGTCCGTGTGTGTATATGTATATATATATATATATACATATATATATACATATATATATACATATATAATATATAACTATATATACATATATATTTACTATATTTTTTTAATTGTTTGTACAATACATTTTCATTTTCATTTTCACCGGTTGTAAAGTCTATAATATTTGTCTATTAATTAAAACTTGTTGCACGAATTACCAAATGAAATGAACGCATCGCTTATGAATGAAAATTAATGTGGCAATCTGGCTTGCGTGCGATGACTAAGCCATTTTTCATATCCATAGGAAATTACATGATACAAATCCGAAATAGACATGTGTCTGTGGCTTATCATGATTTATATAGCGCAATCCGTTATCAATAAGTACATCCCTCACTCATCCTTCCCTCAATTAGTCACGGGGTCTTTTTCAGTCTTATCAGCTGGTGGAACAGTTGCCCAGTGTGCGTTCCGTCAAGATGTGGCAACGTCGCAGCAGTAGCCCAAGTTTCTGTGACTAATCGGGTATTTTGCTCAGTGATGACAGCCGTGAGAGGTGGGTATGGAAGCCGAGAGTCCTAATGGCAGGCAATATCATGTAAAGAAGAAACGTAAAGGAGGTGAAGGGACCTTTGGGAGTAACTATATACAGTATCATTTATGCTTAATGGACGAAACAGGAACATCCTATATACTGTTGTAATCAGGAAGGTGATGTAGCCTGTAATGGGGTTTGAACACATTTGTGCCGAGATGAGGGTAGTTGCCATCCCACTTTAATGAACAAACAATCAACAATACTAAGGTTCTCGGCATAATGCAACCAACATGTCTCAAAAGTTGAAAAAAGTAGACACTTAAAATAAAAGAGGAACGGAATACAGACCCCCAAAGCCACCTTAAGATCAGCAGAGGCCGGGAATAGCCAGCAAGAGGTCTTTCAGAAGCAAGCAATTCTTATAACCAACCAACGAAACACAAGAAGAACTTACCGACCCGCAGTAGGAGCAAAGATCATTATAATTCATTATTACATTTTTTTTTTTTTTCATAATAAAGGAAGCGTTAAAAAGAACAGAATAACACACACGTAAAAGCATTTTTTCTGTCTTTTATAATCAAGGGAAACAATAAATGTAAAACCAAAAGAGAAGACAAACAAACACACGTAAAGGAGGAAGCAGGTACAGAGAAAAGACCACCGCGAGAAAAAGGGTCATTGCCTTGATGGTGTGGTTGCGGTCGTTAGGTTCTTTCGCCTCAGACCTCACTCCCTTTATGGTCTTTGGTCTCGTCTTATAAATGGAGAGTGATTCTGAAACGAGAAAGCCTGGAACCACAAGGGATGGAGGCATGGAATCTTTGTTAGTGAAAAGGGGACCGAGGAGGGACAGAAAAAAAGGTAGGCGGAAGTGCCTTCCATATTTTATACTTCAAATGTAGTTGCTCAGTCTCTCTCTCTCTCTCTCTCTCTCTCTCTCTCTCTCTCTCTCTCTCTCTCTCTCTCTCTCTCTCTCTATATATATATATATATATATATATATATATATATATATATATATATGTATATATATTATATATATATATATATTATATATATATATATATATATATATATATATATATATATATATATATATATATATGTATGTGTATATATTATTATATATATATATATATGTGTGTTGTGTGTGTGTGTGTGTGTGTGTGTGTGTGTGTGTGTGTGTGTGTGTGTGTGTGTGTGTGTGTGTGTGTGTGTGTGTGTGTGGTGTGGCGCGCGCGCGCCCGTGCGTGCGTGAGTGGGTGTGTGGGTGTATCTGTCTATCCCATTCTCTTTAAGTGCTAGATTTCATACGCCTTCTAAAATAAATTTATTTGGGAAAGGTGCTTTAATGAAAGCACATTAGATGGACGAGACTCGGGGAGATATTGTGTTCTATGAGGAAAGACAAACAAGAGCAAGAGAAACAGACATATCGGTACTACAAGAAGAGGAAATCTTTTATCTTTTGTAGTAAAGGGACAGCATGTCGCACATATCACCCATATGGGGAGATGGCCGTGAATCTGATGGAATCGGCAGCGTGATCGACTACAGACAAGCATCTCAGAGATTAGACTGCTTGGCTACCTCTGATGAGAGAGAGAGAGCGGGATGGAGGGAGGGAGAGAGAGAGACAGAGACAGAGAAAGGGGGGGGGGGCAAACCGGAGAGAGGGAGAGGGAGAGACAAACAGACAGGCGGACAGAAAGACGGAGACAGAGAAGCAGACAGAGAGAAAGAGAAAGAGAGAGAGTACATATGCATGTAACTGCATATATGCATTTATAAACATATAGATAAATAGACATACATTTAGGAATATATACATAAATGTTTTTAGAGCTGCTAAAAGCGATAGACTGTACTTTTTGGTAGATGCAGTAAATTAAAAGTGGATTGCAGTGTTAGTGGTGTAGAGTGGGTACTTGTTGCTCTGGTACGGTACAAAGAGCGGCTTGGACATCATCTGTTGCAATATTTCACAAACTTAAAGATAATTAATTGATAGATAGATGAAGGAATAAAACGACTTCAATAAACATAAATATGATAACCAGCAAATGTTCAGTAACAAGCACATCTACAAAGATGTAGACCGTTCATGAAGGTGAAACAGACATGGCGCCGAATGGTCGTTGGCAGCCGGAAGTGCCTCGTGCTATTTCTGAACGTTCGAGTCAAGGAGTCCGATGAATCATTAACTTTTTCCCCTCCAGTTGCGCTGTACGGTTGATTGGAATTTAACAAACAGCGCCACACCCAATAAATGTATCTAATTATTAAATAAATCATTAAATTATTAATTATTTAGATTATTAATTAATAATTAAATAATTAAATAAAATACGCAATTTTTCGACCACTTCTGTACCATTACCGCAGATAATTCCCGCTTACCGGATTCGGATTATCATTCATTCCTGCTCATCCACGGACGCCAACAAGGACAGACACGGACAGCAGCCACGCCAACCGCCACCAAATGACCTTTTCCCGAAACCCATCGCTTTATTGAGAATCTCGTCAATACATCCTCCCTCTCATCGGACTTCCTACCCTCGTCGTCTCCGTAATTAGTAATTAGCAGAATATTGCTGATTACCTCCGTGTCAGCCGATGATTACCTCGCTGATGTGACTGACTCGCTAATTTGCATATTTAACGAGAGACGAGCCGTCAAAGCCGCGCTCGACGGATAATCTGAACCGGCGGGGCGTCCCTGTTCCTCCTTTGGGTCCTGGTCAGTCGAAATTGAGCTTCGTGGCGGGGCGCTGCAAGGGTCAGAATGCGTGGCTTCGGGATCGTAGCCTGTGTGCTTTATCAATAATTTATTTCGTTTTTTATTTTTTACGTTTATTCATTTCATTCCGTTTGTACGAATACATGTATGTTGACTTTTTTTTCTTCCATCACATTTTACTTCATATCTGGTAGATTGGCAGACAGACAGATAGACATATAGACAGCCAGACATAGACAGACAGACATACAAGCAGATAGACAAACATAACCAGATCTTTTCTATCTTTTTCCTTCCTCTTCCTTGTCCTTTTACGCGATCTTTAACATCTCTCCCTTTCTCCCTCCACCTCTCCTTCCCTTAACAAACGACGTTAGGCCTTCCTTCTGACATCACGACGTATCTTATTACATCTGTTAAACGTCCGTCGATCCGATAAAATACCGAAGACGACGTCAACGAGAATCAGCTGAGTTCGGTGAAGACGATTTGTTGCGTTATGGGCGCGGGATGCGGGTTCCTCTTCCCCGGCGACGTCGAGGGGAAAGGTTTCTCAGATCCTGGTGTTGGTGATGGAAGGGATCTTGGGGGTCTTAATGCGCTCTGGGATTTTTTTTTTTTTGTTTTTCTTCTTTTTTTCCCTTCCGTCTTCTCTTCTCTGTCTCTAACT
>NW_020870478.1:101917-104417 GCF_003789085.1 Penaeus vannamei | reverse complement strand
CTCTCTCTCTCTCCTTCTCTCTCCCTCTTCTCTCTCCCTCTCCGTCTCTCTCCCTCTCTCTCTCCCTCCCCCTCCCTCTCTCTCCTTCTCTCCTCTCTCTCTCTTCTCCCCCTTTCTCCCTCTCCCTCTCTTTCCATCTCCCTTTCTCTCTCCCTCTCTCTCTCCCTCCACCTTCTCTCTCCACCTTCTCTCCTCTCTCTCTCTCTCTCTCTCTCTCTTCTCCCTCTCCTCTCTCTCCCTCTTTCTCTCATCTCCCCTCTCTCTTCTCTCACCTCTCTCTCTCTCTCTCCCTCTCTCTCTCCTCTCTCTTCTCCCTCTTTCTCCTCCCTCTTTCTCCCTCTTCACCTCCTCCATCTCCTCTACTCTCTCTCCGTCTCTCTCTCTCTCCTCTCATCTCTCTCTCTCTCTCTCTCTCTCTCTCTCTCTCTCTCTCTCTCTCTCTCTCTCTCTCTCTCCCTTCTCTCTCCCTCTCTACCTCTCCCACCCTTTCTCTCTCCCTTTTTCTCTTCCTTCTCTCTCTCCCTCCCCCCTCATCATCTCTACTCTCTCTCTCTCTCTCTCTCTCTCACTCTCAATCTTCTCTCTCTCTGTCTCGCTCTCTCTCTCTCTCTCTTCTCTCTCTCTCTCTTCTCTTCTCCCTCTCTCTCTCTCTCCCTCCTCCCCTCTTCTCTTTCCCCTCTCCTCCCCTCCCTTTTTCCTCTGTCTTCCCTTCCCCCCCCCTCTCTCTCTCTATCTCTTTCCTCTCTCTCTCTCTCTCTCTCTCTCTCTCTCTACTCCTCTCGCTCTCTCTCTCTCTCTCTCTCTCTCTCTCTCCTCTACTCTCTCTCTCTCACTCTCTTTCCTTTCTTCCCTCTCCCTCTCTCTCTCCTCCCCTCTCTCTCTCTCCTCCCTCTCTCTCCCCTCTCTCCTCCCTCGTATTTCTTCACTCCTCTTCCCTCCCCCTCTCCCTCTCTCTCTCCTCTCCTTCTCCCTCTCATCCCTCTCTCTCCCTCTCTCTCCCTCTCTCTCCCTCTTCTCTGTCTCTCTCTCTCCTTGAGCTGTGTTCCCCCTTAAAACTTCAGCCATATAACCAGCAAATTAGTGCCTCGCCACAGACACTATGTCATATTTTCCAGCTCCGGACGATGGTCACAATGCAATTTCCTTTCTCCCTTTCCTCTTTATTATCTTTCCCTTCCACTTCTCTTTCTCTTTCTCTCCCTCCATCTTCACTGCCTAACTTTGGAGACAGTCCACCTCCATCTGTCTTTTCTCTAACTTTTAAACGAAGTCTGTCCGAGAAGATTGTTTACAAACATTTTTAAGACAGTGGCTCCAATACCTTAACTTTTCGTTTTGCAGTTGCAGAGTGGGCACGGAGAGAAACACGGGGGAAGACGCAGGAGGCAGTAATTAAGTGAAAGTGAGAATGAAAAAGGGGGTATATAAAAGGTAAGTGAGAGAAGTGGAAATAGTGACAAGATTATTAGTTTTTTTTTTAAGATGAAATGAGATTTTCTCTGTGAAATAAAAAGCAAAGATTTTTTCAGTGAAACAAACAATTATCATCTTTATCATTATTATTATTATCAATGATGATAACTGAGAAGCAAATATATCTTTAATGAATGAAAGTAGAAGGAATGTCTTTTTATATCAGTTGAGAAGCATTTTTTTCATGAATGAAATTAAATGCTAAGCGTTTGTTAATGAAATGAGAAAAAAAATAAAGATGAAGCTTAAAACAGGTATTTCTTTAATAAATACAAAGCAGACAGTTAACAAAAAAAGATAATGTGAAGGCAATACTATTTCAAATGATAAAAGAAGCAAACAAAAATAAATGAACAAATGAGAAGCATTGTTTCTTTACCGAGGATGAAAGGAGTTACATTTTTTTTTTTTTTTTTTTGATAAATGATATGCAATTCTCTATGCAATGAGAAGGAAATAGTTACTTCCACTGAGAATCAGGAAAGGAAAAAAGTAAGAAAGAATCAGGAACAGAAAAAAGGAAAGAGGAAAAAAACAGTCTAGAAATAAACAAGAAGCAAAGAATAAGAAATAAAAGAAAATTAAGTCGAGAAAAGAAAAAATGCGAAAAGAAAAGAACAAAGAATCGGGGAATACGAAACAGTTACGAATGAAGAGTAGAAAGAAAATAAAAGAAATAATCGAGGACAGAAAATTACAAAGAGGAAAGAATGAAAAGAGAAAAAAAAAGAAAAATAAGAAAGAACAGAATAAAAATTATGGAAGGAAAAATAAGGAAAAAGTACAGAAGAGAAAATTTAAACATAATTAAAAATTGCAAAAGCAGAAAATGTCAAAGGAAAAAAAGGCAAGGATAAAAAAAATAGAAAGAAAAAAACATGACGAAAAAAAAACAAGAGGAAAGAAATAAGAAGAAATAGAATTGAAAAAACGAAGAAGAGACTTTATAAAAGAAACAAATAGAAAAAATATATTATTTAGCAAAAAAGAAAAAAAAAACTCCTGAGAGACAAAAAATAATAATAAA
>NW_020870478.1:84417-89417 GCF_003789085.1 Penaeus vannamei | reverse complement strand
TCGTTCGGGAGATTTTCAGATGGTGGAGGGAGTGGCCCATGTGGTAGGATGTTGCTAATCCCCATCCACTGTGCATGACGATAACTGGAAATGTAGCGAAGCTCTTGCGTGAGACAAGCTTTCGTCGCAATTCTTGGTGACCATACAGTGGGCGTCGGTTGTCGGTTAGTTGCTTGTCCCGCTCTTGCTTGGTGATGGAGGGTGGCGAAATGCTTGTAAGGCTATATAGGGCCGGTAATGGTGTCGACTTTAGGTTGCCTGTTATTATTCGGCAAGTCCGGTTTAGTTCTGGGTCCACAGCTGTTGCATGGCAAGACCGTGTCCATACGGGGGCACAGTATTAAGCAATTGAGTAGCACAATGCCATGGCGGTCGTTTTAAGGGTTTGTGGGTCGGTTCCACATGTGGAGTTTGCAAGCTTTTGTGATAGTTTATTTCGAGTTGCAATATTTGCTTTTAGTTTCCGGATATAGTCTTTAAAATACAATGTCCTATCCAGAGTCACACCCAGATATACAGGATACTTGTTTTTTTTTCAAGTGTTTTATTTTCCCAAATGACCTTGAGGCTTCTTTCTGCTTGGCTCTTGCTAAGGTGGAATGTGCAGACGGGTTTTTCCTGAGTTGGCATTTAGGAACTAACGTTTGCAGTAGGTTGATAGTCTGCAGTGCATCTGTAAGGCTGGTTTCGATGGCATGGAAGGATTTTGCTTGCATCGCCATGAAAAAATCGTCTGCATAGATAAATCTGCGAATGTTCTGGAATTACGGCTGGTCATTGATGTAAACGTTGAATAACACTGGAGGCAACACCGATCCCTGTGGCAACCCGTTCCTTTGTAGCCTCCACCTGCTTTTCATCTCCACAAAGAACCTCCCGTTGTTCAGTATGATTTCCTCATGCTGAGTTCCTCGGAGCTGCTTCCGGTCTATCAGCGATGAGGTTCTGAAATAACTGATTTACTGTTTGATCTGATTTTCTGTAAGTCTGCATCCATGGCCGGTCTATTGTATCCACGAGTATCATTATGACATTTATAATATTGATCTAATCTAAACTAATGCATTACCTAAACTTTTATTGACCCATACACACACATATATGTATGTGTTTCTATATAATATATATATATATATATATATATATTATATATATATATATATAATATATATATATATATATATATATATATATATATATATATATATTATATATATATATATTTATTTATTTATTTATTTATTTATTCATACTATATATATATATATATATATATATATATATATATATATATATATATATATATATATATAATATATATATATAGAGAGAGAGAGAGAGAGATTTAGTAGATAAATGAAATCTTTAAATGCAGCCCCTGGCGGTGTGTGGCAGCATTTCCAATATGACCAGAAGCGTGATCCTATAAAACAGTTAAGATTTTATGTCCGCAGAAAATCGATGGAGGAAGTAGGAGAACCGGGCTCGGAAAGGGAAAAGGCACATCAGAGCAAGAATATGAAGAGAGATAAATGGGAAAAAAAAGTGTGAAAGAATGGGAGAGAGAAGAAAAAGAGAGATGAATAGGAAGAGAGCGAGCTGGAGAAAAGAAGAGAGAGAGAGAGAGAGAGAGAGAGAGAGAAAGAAAGAAAGAAAGAAAGAAAGTGACAAAGAGAGACAGAAAGAGTAACGAAAAGACAGACAGAAAGATAATGCAATAGTTAATACAGACACAACACGGTGATGTGACTAAAACTTCTTTCAGTCTCAGCTGACCGGCAATATTTAGACCACTAACATAGATCCCGATACTTTTCAGTGGGTCGTGTGGGCAGCGGTTAATTCCATTCACTCTGTCATCAATTAAATGGAGTTCGTATCTATATTGGGAAGAGTAATCATTCCCCTATATATAGTATAAGTCATTGCATCACTTAATTTGTTGATTAGAGAGCTAATTGCTGGTTAGAAAATTGAAATGGAAGAGCAGTTTTATCATCCTCTAATATTCTGAAATCTGATACTCAATCAGACGACAGAGATTGGATTAATTTATTGTGGTTTGATAGATGCTCGATGGCTTCGAAACATTACGTTTGTTTTAAAAATGTATAATAATGAATGCTAACTTTCATGCTGGTCATCATTTCCACGATTTTTTTTTCAGTTGTGTTTATAATAGTTTATAGACGTGTATTGCTATATATAATCACATTATACAACTATTTAAGTTAGGTAAGGTGTCATTTTAATTGTTTTGTATCCATGAATGATATAACGAATATACGAACAGCAAAATCAAGGCCCATCTACAAATTACATCTCTAAATAAAAGTTTTTTTTTCTATCAAACACAGGGATATAAAAAAAATACGAATGAAAGGTAAAGGAGCGATGACCTAGATAGCCAAGATGATCCTAAGATAACCAGGTTAAGACGAACTAGCTGATAGTCACTGTTATCATGTGAACTGAGTGAGGATAATTACAGGTTCAACCGTTTTTCATTGCAACGGATGTAGAAAAGATACGACTGAGTATGAATATCTTCACAGCGCAAGTGTTATATATATATATATATATATATATATATATATATATATTATATATATATATATATATATATTATATATATATGTATGTATGTATATATATATATATATATATATATATATATAATATATTATATATATACATATATATATATATATATATATATATATATATATATAATATATATATATATATTATATATTCATACACACACATATATAACATGTTTGTTGCCGCAACATTGGTTAATTTGGAGCTGCCTGATGCAGTGTTTACATTCTACTTCGCGCGGTGTATGCAGTTTCCATTATTTATCTTTTCTGCTTGATTAATCCTGCATGGATTAATTCTGCTTCTTTCCAGTCTGGTAAATATCCAGCCTCCTGTTCATGCATGTTTGGAAGGTCAGAAAGCCGCCCGCAGACAACCCACCAGCCTTCTACACAGCAATTGAAAACCGCGCAGCCTGCAGTAGATGCACCAAAGCGTGTCAACACACAACTCCTAACTCTCGTATGAAACTTTTACCAGAGGTGTGTCTTGGCAGAACTTTGATGCTATTAAATTCTGATGGTGATCCGGATCATAATCTTGATCCTGTACAGTGTTAAGCCAAAAAGTTATGAAGAGATTTTCATCAACTTTTCAGAAAGAGGTGATTTTAATGTAATTCTTCAAGTGTGAATATTTTTATTGCGTCAATGACCCCATTTCCTTGAAGGAGATATGCGCTTTCTGAATTCTTCTTGTTATTATTATTGTTCTCATTATTCGACAATAAACACTAACCAACTGTGTTTTCTAGTAATTATATTCTAGTATTATTGATAAAACAGGAATGAATAAACAGAACACAAAACGAGCTTATTAAAAGATGAGACAACAAGCCTTCAAGGGACACATTACATGCATGTTTTGGCTCGTCATATTGTCTCCATAACAGTTTTCATTCATTGTTGTTGTTTTTTTGTCATATAGCATTGTTCAACTGTTCCTAAACTTGAAAGGAAGACAAAAAGACTTACGAATAATTATAAGAGTATAAGATTTTCCATCTTTATAGCACCCTTTTTACACAGAGTCTTTGGTCACCTTGTTTCTATTCAGTGGGTTTATGTTGGCAGAATCCTGAGTCATTGACCCTATATCATGTAAAGGAGGAGAAGTAGAATAAGTAAATAAGAATGAGAGGAAGAAGTAAAGGACAGGATGATAAATATAAATGTAGGATAAAAATGAAGAATAAGACACAAATAAGAGGATAAAAAACAAGAGGTTGAAGAAGAACAAGAAGTAACGAAGATGAGGGAGAAGAGGAAGAAGTAAAAGAAACAAAAGAATATGAAGAAAATGACGACAAAGAAGAAGGGATGAGGAAAATGAAGAAGTAGGAAAAGAATAACCTGAAGAAAAAAGAATTAAAGGAGATAAAGGATAAGATGAGGAAGAAGATGAGGAAGAGGAGAAAGAAAACGAAGATGATGATGAGAAGGAAGATAAAAAATCAGAAAAGAAAGATGACGAAGAAGGAAAAGGGAAAGAAGAGAATGAAGAAGACAAAAAAAGAAAAAGAAAAAAACAGGAATATGAAGAAATGAAGAACAAGAAACAAAGAACATGACGATCAAACAGAAAGACGATAAAGAAATGCAGAATGAAAGAGAGCCATAGAAAAAAAAAGAACAAAAAGCAAGATGAAGAAATTAAGAAAGACGCAGAAATAAAGAAAAGAGAAACTGCAAGCTTATCGCACTAATCTGATTCTCTCACGACGCTGTATGTTCTCATTATCTTTATCTCTCCTTTTATTTCCGAGAACCAAAGGTTATTTAGCAGAGATAGCGGAAATATATCTTCCTTCCTGTTCTCAGCGCTTCCCTTCGCTAGTTTATGGCTTCTGATGTTGAAGGGGTCTGTTCCTTGTTATTTTCAGGTTATTATTCCGTTATCGTGCTTTGCAGTGTTCTGTTGTTGTGTGCATTTTAGTTATTTATCTATGTTGTTGTTGTTTTGTTTTTTTATGGCTTGTGATTACGGAATCTTAATCTTTGGATCACATCATTTGTGATATATTTTCGTTTAAGGATCACGTTATGGTCATGCGTTATCCATTAAAGGGGGACTTAAGTGTTATGTATATCGTTGTCTTTGATGCAATGATAACTATAGCACATAAAACGTATATTTATAGATAATTTGATATATCGGTATCATTATTCTTTTACAACACCGAGTTGCAGACAGAACTGCCTCCTGCTTGTGCACGCGAGTAATAGAAGTAATGAAAAATGATAACAAGTGATAAAAAAGAGAGTGCAGAGAAAAGAGAGCAGGCGTGCATACAAATGGATTAATACTGTGTGTATGTATGTATGTGTCCGGAAATCACGTTGAACAAACTGTAAATAAACAATGAAAGGAAGAACAAAAAAAATATACGAGCTTAC
>NW_020870478.1:39417-41917 GCF_003789085.1 Penaeus vannamei | reverse complement strand
GCTGCCTCCTCCACGGCGAGACACCGAGGCTTTCCTCACGCCCGCCCGCCCTCGCAGCCTCCCCGCCCGCCCACGTGCTCAGACGCCGTTCATTGCCCAATAACGTCGTCGTGCAGGTTATGCGAGCCAGCTGTTGTGTGCGATGAGGGCGAGAACCAAGGCCAAGATGGGCGGTTGCGCTGCTGACGAGGCAATTCAGTTAAGTGAATGGACATGGAATTATCGAACCAGCACCTGCAATTAGCTAATTCACTCCTTAAACTGCTATCAAACTGGCCAGAGAGGGAACAGATGGCAGCGCTAAGCGAAGGAATGGACGAGCGCCGTGTCTGAATGCAAGTGCAAGCGAGAGACAAATAACAGCGCACGGATGCAATTACAATAGAAGTGCAATAGATAGCAAACACCTATAAAATACCCTGTTGGTTAGTTTATCTGCGTTACTGGTTTGTTTTCGTCAATATTTGTATATCTAAAGCATCTCTAACATCGTATATGTGATATTTTCTTTTCAAAACAAATACTAACAAAAAGATCTTTGCTTCAGAAGCCAGAGATTTCGAGGAATGAAGCCCTTGGTGGCGCGCACAGATTTTTTTTATGAGCTCAGCTGAAAAAAAAAACTTCCCAGACATCTTTCTCAAATGAAATCCTGAAAATATTTAGACTATACACCTATATACATATACGGAAAACAGGATAATGAGATTAGTTGCAGCTGCGGTAAATATTCTTAAAATCTGATACGTTGCCATACCCGTGATTTATCAAAACTCAAGAATAGTTCCAGATTTTTACCTAAATTGTGTTTTTCTTGAATTGGCCTTGCTTAATAGGGCATGGAAGAAGGCGAAAGGGGGTGGGGGGGCTCCATTACCCTCCCCCTTCCTGGCCAAGACTGGAAACGATAAGGGAACCTCTATAACTGTCATGATGGCTTCTATTACCACTGTTGCTATTGTTACTATCATTCGCACAGATTATTGGTCCCTCTCTAGGATGCTATCTATATTAGGAAGCACAAGTGTGTTTGAGTGTTGTTGCTGATGTATGCATCATGTGTTGTGTGTTTGTGTGTGTGTGTGTGTGAGTGTTTGTGAGTGTTTGTGTGGTGTGTGAGTGAGTGTTTGTGTGTGTGTGTGTTTGTAAGTGTGAGTGAGTGAGTGTGTGTGTGTGTGTGTGTGTGTGTGTGTGTTTGAGTGTGTGTGTGTGAATGTGAGTGAGTGTGCGTAGTGTGTGTTTGTGAGTGTGTGTGAGAGAGAGAGAGAGAGTGTGTGTGTGTGTCGGTGTGTATTTGTGCACGCGCTACTGATAGTCATCCGAGAAACAGCTAAAAAAGAACAAACTTCAAAGCTGACAAAGCCGGAGCTGAAATCACAGGTCGCTTTCACCACAAAAACAGCCTACGGAGTCTGACAAGCCCTCCAGGTTTCCCCTCGTGGTTTGGCTCAGTGTTTGTCCTCTTTTGCCAATACATCAGGGAAGTCGGACACAAAGGATGTATCTTGCGTCTGTTTGTCTTTCGAAAGTTAGAAGTGTTTGGGAAGTCTAGTATTTTTAACTTTATTTTCTTGTTTAAGTTTTCGAGTGTGGGGGAGAGAGGAGAGGGGGAGAAAGGGAGAAATGGGTGGAAGGGAGAGGAGAGAAGGAGGGAGGAATGACGAGAGAAGGAGAGAGCGAAAGAGACAGAAACACTGAGAGAGAAAGGGAATGAAAAATAAAATAAAAGAGAGAGAGGTGGAGAGGAGGACGCAGCAAAAAAATAATTATTAAAGAAACTCAGTCCCGAAAACAAGTTACGTTACGACTTTTTTCGTCTTCTTCCTCATTTTTTTCTTTTTTTCTTTCTTTTTTCTTTCTTTTGTTATTTACACAGTACAGGGGAGTGTGGATAGAGGGAGAAGGGGAAAAGAATCAGAAATGGAAGTGGCAGATCAAGAAACACAACTGGAGTAAACAATATCTTATCTCACTCGCCTTCGCCCTTTCCGGATTTCACCTTCAGATTAAGAGATTAAATTCAGGAGCGCTTTCTTCACAGCGGATATTAAAAGTTAATGAATCGCTGAATGATTAGATAATAATGAAATAAGGAAAACATCATGACGGCCAATCTGAATACATAAATGAAGAAAGAAATTGTAACCAAGAGAAATGGCAAATGGGAAGATATAAAAAATGATAATGAAATTAAAAGAGGGAAGAGAATAATCTAGCATGAACGAAGGAGACATGGCAGAAAGAGAAAAATAGATTTAGCCCAGAATGCAGGAGAAAAAAACAAGAGTTAGGAAAAGAGAAAGAAAATGTAAAAGGAAGTGGAAGGAGGGAGAGAGAGGCCGGTAAAGAAGAAAGTGGGGAAGGGAAGAGAGAGAAAAAGATAGAGAGAGGGATAGGGGATGAGGGGAGAAAATGAAAAAGAGAAATGCGAAACGAATACATGAGGGAGATGGAAGAGACATAGAGAGAGAGAGTAAAGAAGGAAAGGGGAAAAGAGGAA
>NW_020870478.1:31917-34417 GCF_003789085.1 Penaeus vannamei | reverse complement strand
TCTTTTCTCAAAAGCAGTTACAAACTTGTTCGAGACGTGTTTTGCTTTTTTTTCCCCGTGAGCTCATTAATCTCACTTTGCTTAACATTTGGGGAGTGCCAGGGCCATCGATCTGCCCTCTGCTTGTTCTGGCGTTCCCCTTCCTGTCGTCCGCCGTTCCGCTGCTCCTGGAGTCATGCGCTGGGGAGTGGCTCTCGGAACGTCTTCTCGGGGAGTTGTGGCACCGGATGGGCGAGAACTAAATGATGGAAAGATAGATGAGAAGTAAATAAAGGAATAAAGGTATGTTTCTGTTGTGTTTGTTTGCACTTTGTTGTCGAAGACTTACCATTTTTTGGTATTTTTTCGAATACTTCCACCATCATTGTTTTTCTAAACACTTTCACCATCCCTTTCGAACACTTCCATCTCTTTCTACCGCTTCTTCCATCTTCTCTTTACCGCTTCTTCCATCCTCCCATTCGAACACTTCCACTTTCTTTTCTAACCTTCCACCTTCTTTCTACCCCTTCCACCATCTCTCTCCACCCGTTCCACCATCTCTCTCCACCCCTTCCACCATCTCTCTCCGCCCCTTCCACCATCTTCCTGCGTGGCGTCTCTCCCAACCCAAAGTCGCGACCGAGAGCCTTCGCCCGAGGCAGACCGGCCGCGTGTCTCCTCCGCTGGCATCTGTGGCGTCGTTGTGCCAGAGGGTTTTATTATTCAAGCAGGAGAGTGCCGTAAGCCCCCCCCCCCCGGAAGCCCCGAACCCACATCATCATCGGGTAATCTGCTTCCTCACTTTTCAGTCGTTTTGGGTTTCCTTACATAAGCGAGGGTTCCACATCTCTCTCACCCCTTCCACCATCTCCGCCCTTCCCATCCTCTCCACCCCTTCCACCATCTTCTCTCCTTCCACCATCATCTCTCTCACCCTTCCACCATCTCTCCCCCTCCACATCTCTCTCCCTTCCCATCTCTCTCACCCTTCACCATCTCTTCCACCCCTTCCACATCTCTCTCCACCTTCCACCATCTCTCTCCACCCCTTCCACATCTTCTCCACCCACCATCTCTTCCACCATCTCTCTCCACCCCTCCACCCTCTTCCACCATCCTCTCTCCACCCTTCCACCATCTCTCTCCACAACATCTCTCTCCACCCCTTCCACATCTCTATCCACCCTTCCACCATCTCTCTCCACCCTTCCACCATCTCTCTCCCCCCTCCACCATCTCTCTTCCACCCTTCCACATCTTCTCTTCACCATCTCTCTCTTTCCACCATCTCTCTCCCCTTCCCATCTTCTGCTTCCACCCCTTCCACATCTCTCTCCACCCCTTCCACCATCTCTCTCACCCCTTCCAACCATCTCTCTCCACCCCTTCACCATCTCTCTCCACCCCTTCCACATCTCTCTCCGCCCCTTCATCTCTCTCCACCCTTCACAATCTCTCTCCCACCCCTTCCACCATCTCTCTCCACCGCTTCCACCATCTCTCTCCACCCCCTTCCACATCTCTCTCCGCCCTTCCCATCTCTCTCCACCCCTTCCACCATCTCTCTCCACCCGTCTTCCCATCTCTCTCCACCCTTCCACCATCTCTCTCCACCCTTCCACCATTCTCTCTCACACCCTTCCACCATTCTCTCCACCCTTCACATTCTCTCCACCCCTTCCAACCATCTCTCTCCACCCCTTCCACCATCTCTCTCCACCCTTCACCATCTCTCTCCACTCCTCACACCATCTCTCTCCACCTCCACATCTCTCTCCACCCCTTCCACCATTCTCTCTCCACCCCTTCAACATTTTCTCCACCTCTCCACATCTCTCTTCCACACCACTCTCCTTCCACCATCTCTCTCCACCCCTTCCACCATCTGCTCTCCACCCCTCTCCACCACCTCATCTTCTCTCCACCCTTCCACATCTCTCTCCACCCTTCCACCAACCATCTCTCTCCACCCTTCACCATCTCTCTCCACCCCATTCCACCATCTCTCACCTCCTCTCCACATCCTTCTCCCCCTTCACCATCTTCTCCACCGCTTCCCCATCTCTCTCCACCCCTTTCACCATCTCTCTCCACCCCCTTCACCATCTCTCTCCACCCCTTCCACCATCTCTCTCCACCTCCACCATCTCTCTCCACCCCCCCATTCTCTCTCCACATCCTCTTTCCACAACCCTTCACCATCTCTCTCCCCTTCCACCATTCTCTTCTCACCCCTTCCACCAATCTCTCTCCACCCCTTCCACCATCTCTCTCCACCCTCCACCATCTCTCTCCACCCCTTCCACCATCTCTTCTCCACCCCTCCACCATCTCTCTCCACCCCTTCCACCATCTCTCTCCACCCCTTCACCATCTCTCTCCGCCCTTCCACATCTCTCTCCACCCCTTCACATCTCTTCCACCCTCCACCATCTCCTCCACCTTCCACCATCCATCCACACATCTCTCTCCACCCTTTCCACTCCTCCCACCCTTCTCTCTCATCCACATCTCTCTC
>NW_020870478.1:21917-26917 GCF_003789085.1 Penaeus vannamei | reverse complement strand
CACCCCGCACTCAAAGAGGTCTCTTTCTTGGTCGTCTCCTCTTCATTGAACTCCCCAAAAAAAAGCAGTAAAGCCCTTTTCTCCCTCAAGATGAGCCCAGCTGAAGTGACGCTTCGGAGTTGCACGGGGAAAGCCATTTTGTTTCGAGGGCTGTGTCGTGCAAGCGCGTCCATCCCGGTCGCTGATCTGTCGATTCCGTCCTATCCACGCTCGTCGGATGTGGAGGGGGCGGGTATCTCTTTATGTTCTCTCTTCCTTGGTTTATGCTTTCTTCTTTTTTTCTTTTCTTCTTCTTCTTCTCATCATCATCCTCTTCCTTTTATTTCTTCTCCTTTTCCTCCTCCCCCACCCTCCTTCTCTCTCCCTCCCACCCTCCTCCCTGCTCCCCATCCCCTTGCCCCTCCCCTTCCCTTCTTCCCCTACCCTCTTTCCTCCTCCACCCTCCGCCTTCCTCAAAACTCTCGCCTCCCTCTCTCCTCTTCTACCTCCTTACCTCTTCCTCCTTCTCGTCCTCCTCCTACATTTCTTCTTTTTTCTTCTCATTCTCATCCTTCATCCTCATCCTCCTTTCTTCTATTTCATCTTTCTTCTTCTTCTCCTCCTCATCTTCCTCTTCATCCTCCTCCTTCTCCTTTTCTTTCTTCTTCTACTTCTCTTCTTCTTCTTCTCATCCTCATCCTCCTCTTCCTCCTCCTCTTCCTCATTATCATCATTATTCTCTTCCTCCTCCTTCTCCTTTTCCTTCTTCTTTTACTTCTCTTCTTCTCCCCTTTCTCTCATATTCATCCTCATCCTCATCTTTCTCTTCCTCATTATCATCATTATCCTCTTCCTCCTCCTTCCACGTCCTCGTCTTATTCATATTCTGCTTCTCGTTCTTCCTTCTTGCGTCATCATCACTTTCGTCTTATAAGAGCTTAATTTTATCCTTTTTTTCGCTGACTCTTTACTGTCACTTCTTGCAAATTTCTTAGGTCATCTTATGAGGATTTTTAGTTTTCCAGACTTCCGTTAAGGCGATCTATATTTGATTTTTTTTTTTTTTTTTTTTTTTTTGCAATGTTAAATATAGCTGCCCTTTTTGGATGAGAAGTAGGGGAGGGAGGGAGGGAGAGAGGGGAAAGAGAGGGAGGGAGGAGAGAGAGGGGGGAAGAGGGAGAGAGAGGGGGGGAGAGGGAGAGAGATGGGGGAGAGGGAGAGAGGGGGAGGGAGGGAGAGAGAGGGAAGGAAGAGGGAGGGAGGGGAGGAGGAGAGGGGAGGGAGAGAGAGAGAGAGAGAGATGGAGGGAAGGAGAGAGAGAGGGAGAGAAAAGGCGGTAAAGAGAGAGAGAAAGAGAGGGGGGAGGGAGGAGGAGAAAGAGAGAGAGAGACAGAGACAGAGAAAGACAGACAGAAAGACAGACAAGCATATAGACAGACAGACAAAAATGTAAAAGGACAAACAAACATATAGGCGAGGAATCAGACGGTCAAAGATCTCGAAAAGCAGAGAAACAGACAGAAGAATAAAGAAACAAAGATAAATTCTTGTGAAGACGTCTGAGTTGTACACCAGCGTGTCTTCTGTCACCTCGAGCAGCCTATCTTCCACACTTGAAATTACTGCTTGCTACTTTTATCTAATTCATTTATCTATTATCTCTACTTATCTCTCCTCCATCTCCTCCTCCCCCCCCCTCCCCTCCCTCCCCTTCTCCTTCTTCTTCTTCTTCTTTCTTCTTCTTCGTCTTCTTCTACTTCTCCTTCTCCTTCTTCTTCTTCTCTTCTTCTGGGCTACTTTCATCTACTTATTTATTTATCTATTTAATTATTGTCTGTCTATTAATTCATTCATTTATTTATTTATCTGTCATTTGTTGTTTACTCTGACAGTGCAACGAATGGCGCGACAGCAGCTCCAAACGGAATTTATCTTTGGCATTTGCATTTTCCGGTTTCCCAATGTATTACCTCTTTTTCTCATTTACTTTCGCTCTATCTGTTCTTTCTCTCTTTGCTTCTGTTTCTGTTTCTGTCTATAGCTGTCCGTCCTTATGTTTTTCTCTTTCTCTCTCTCTCTCTCTCTCTCTGTCTCTGTCTGACTGTCTGACTGTCTGACTGTCTGTCTCTCTCTCTCTCTCTCTCTCTCTCTCTCTCTCTCTCTCTCTCTCTCTCTCTCTCTCTCTCTCTCTCTCTCTCTCTCTCTCTCTTTCTCTCTCTCTCTCTCTCTCTCTCTCTCTCTCTCTCTCTCTCTCTCTCTCTCTCTCTCTCTCTCTCTCTCTCTCTCTCTCTCTCTCTCTCTCTCTCTCTCACTCACTCACTCACTCACTCTCTCCTCTCTCTCTCTCTCACTCACTCACTCACTCTCTCTCTCTCTCTCTCTCTCTCTCTCTCTCTCTCTCTTCCTCCCTCTCTCTCTCGTTTCAATTTGATTTCATTCACACCTAATCACTTCCTTACAAAAATATATAGATGCAATATATCAACACGGAGGTATCAATAACGGCTTTGGTCGCTCGCTTACATTATAGTCCAGATAATGACGTCATCTATCATATAAATGGCTCAATCACTGTAATGGATCGAGGATGGCATGTTACTCTTTTCTGTTTTAAGGTGCATTAATTATAAATGTGTGTTTGTCTGTGTGAAGAGATGTACACACGCACAGATATATATGCATGTGCGTGTTTTTGTGTTTATGTTTGTTTGTGTGTGTGTGTGTTTGTGTCGTTTGTGTGCGTGATTATTTATTTGTTTGATCGTCTGGAATGTCTTTGTATGTGTCTGTGTTTGTTTGCATTTGTGTCTTTGTACGGGTATGCGCGGGTGTATGTATCTGTGTACGTGCGTGCTTGCATGTGCATGTGTCTCTGCACACGGACATGCAAGTTTAATAACAACATTCCTCCATCATCATGGCATAACCTGGATTACGCCGCGGCATAGCTTCCGGCCCCGCGCCCCGCCGCCGAGAGCATAATGACGTAATAATAAGACAAGGTTTGATGACGAGGGAAAAATCCTGAGACGACCGGGAGGCGAGACGATCGGCGCTCGCTTTTATGCTCTCCCGTTTCAGCCGCCGGCGTTTCCATCAAGAGTTTATTAGGAGAGTTTCAACCGAGGGCTCTGCGCTCTGCCTTAATTGGAAGTTTCTCCTGGGAAGTTGGCATTTTCTCTCCCTGTCAGAAGTTCTTATTTCCTCTTTGTATTAGATTCTTTTTTTATCTTTATTGGGAGGTTTCAGCGAAATTTGGAAGATTCTTCCAAGACATTCCTGCTTTTTTAGCTTTATTTAAATCTGCTTTACGTAGAATATTCTCCTCTGAAGTGTATTTTTCTGCCTGGAAGTTTCAACCATCTTCCTTCTATAACTTTTGAAACTAAGAAGTCTCAGAATCAGCACCCATCTGCCATAACCACAGAACTTCACCGTCAGGGTAGTGACCTTAGATGACCCAGGACATGGAGCGAAAATGACCCCTGAATCACCCCATGAACAGGAAAGGAAAATAGAGGAAGCAGCTTACACGAACAGCGCATCCGGCAGCTCCACTTGTTCTGGGCCTTGGCAACACATTATTATGTCTTAGGTATATTGATTTACAATGTCATACTGACGGCGATTTGGCCGAATCACGTCATATGCTGTCATCATTATACTTTTTTTTTTTTTTTTTTCTTTTTTTTACTACATTTTTCACAAGAAATTCAGGTCTTAGGATAAGTTTCTACCTTCTGTCACTCTTAAAAGTTTCTGCCGATTCCACCATGAGAGATTTCATAAACAAGCATCGTAAAGAGATTACGCCTAAAGCCTATTAGCACATCAGTTAAAGCAAAATATGTATATATAAAAATATGAGTATATAAAAATGTGTATATATAAGTATATATATGTATATTATATTATATATATATATATATATATATATATATATTATATATATGTGTGTGTGTGTGTGTGTGTGTGTGTGTGTGTGTTGTGTGTATACATTACATACATATAATATATATATATATATATATATATATATATATATATATATATATACATATATATATATATATATATATACATATATATATTATATATATATATATATATATATATATATATTATATATATATATATATATATATATATATATATATATATATATATATATATATATATATATATATACATATATATATATATATATATATATATATATACTATATATATATATATATATATATATATATATATATATATATATTATATATATATATGTATATATATATATATATATATATATATATATATATATATATATATGCATAATACATGCATACATATATATATATATATATATATATATATATATATATATATATATATATATATGTATATATTATTTATATATATACATATACATACATACATACATATATATATATATATATATATATATATATATATATATATATATATATATATATATATATATATATATATATATATATATATATATATATATATATATATATATATATATATATATATATACAGGAACACCAGTTGAAAATAAGATATGGTCTATTAACAATAACAGATGAATAAACATTAGGATGCCTGCACAATAGGTAGAATATGGTAAAAGCTCAAATCAGCAAAGGGAATAATTTCCAATTCTAACCTTTATGGATTCCTGCCACTGTTATGCTAAACAGAGAATTATGCGATGGAATGACAAAGATTCATATTTGCATACTAGTTTCAACGAAAATTATTCCTGCGTCGACGGAGAGTGGAAAATAGAAACGAAAATTAACAAAACTTTAACCCTGCAATGGAATATATTAAAAATAATAAAATAGTATAAAAAACAAATTACCTAAATCAAGATTAAGATAACTAAATGACCGTTTTAATAGAAGAAGATAATTAGAGAGTTGGGCAATAAAAATGATCAAGTAAAACACTACAGAGGTTTCCTAAAGTCATATAAATATATTCATTCTGCAGTCTGCATT
>NW_020870477.1:311967-314467 GCF_003789085.1 Penaeus vannamei | reverse complement strand
CGAAAACGGTCGCCACCATCTTCGACTGGTAGGCTTCCGGAAAAAAAACAAATTAAAGCGGAAACACAGATATCAATAATAATAATAACAATGCCCCCGTGTGATGGGGGCTACGTGGGGCGTTTCATTTCGGAAAGCCCGTTCACCCTACCTGGAAATCCGAAAAAACGGAAATCCTCAAGAAATTCTTAGGATATCCAGAAATCCTCAAGAAATTCTTTGGAAATCCGGAACTTTCTAGGAAATCCTAAGAATCCTTAAAGCCGACAGATGCTTTTTTAGCAACAATATTTTACAAAATCTTGATAATAGTGCTAAAGCGTTAAAAAAGTATCATAAACTTCGACAAACACCTCCTGAGCAGAGTGCTGTGTTTATCAGAATTAAACGTAGAATATCGTAGAAGATATGTTCATTGCATTAATAGCACAAATAATTTATACTATATTTTAGACGAAATCGACCGCCCTTGCCAAAGATCTGTGTACTATATTAAGCAAACTTAAGGTTCTGAACTACAAAATCGTGTCACGATTTATATTTAAACGAACTGTCTTAAAACAATGCAATTTTAAAATGATATTAATCGGACAAGTTTATCAATCAGAAATCACTGACACGGTATCTTAATCAAAAGCTTTGTGCCCCTATGTATATTTTCAAGCGATTTGATTGGCCTGCTGGATACAGAGATCTTTTAGTACCTACCAGTCCTAAAGCAGACTTTTATCAAAATGAAGCAAAAAATGCCGGATAAACGGTTACGCATGTCAGGCAATGTGACTTTAGCGCGAACTTGGTAAAGCATTATTAATAAAACAGCAGCACAGGGTGTTATAAATGTAGCTGAGAGGCGAGTTTGCCGTAATCCCCTAATGTCTATTCCCACGTTTGTCAGAAACAGGATTCCTTCATTGAAAATCCTGAAATTTCCTAGTAATTCTGTCTAGAAATGGGTTGGTGTAAATGATACTCAAATTGTTAATCCCGAGGGTAATCCATCAGATTAGGACGAAAACGAAAAATCGGAATTTTTTTCTAAAGGGTTACAGTAACCTTAAGCTTAGTCTTGCTTTGTGATAGAGAGGTTCTTGCAGGTATAAGCTGATGAAATTTATAACCATTTTCAGACTATTTAAAAACCATAGCAACTGCTTTTTAAGACCTGGAGCCACAATACACACATACCCATATTGTGTATGCCTACTTGCCGCATCCCTGACCAAGTAAATAAAATTTCCCCAAAATTATTTTTATACAGCTTCTCGGATAGATTACGCGCAGAATTATAAGCAAAGATCAAGGTCTAATGTTGACAAATGATTACGCAAACTAAGATATTCCTTGGGCAAACCTAATACATTTAAGACCTGCGACAGAAAACGAGGAAGATTCCGAAACTGTTGTCTCACTTTATATAAATCTAGTTTGTGCATTGTGGGTTTTTCTATCATATATGAAAATGATAATTACAACAGAGCTAATAAAACGCAACTAGAAAACTAGCGAACTAGGAAGCGCCTGGACCTGTAATATTGAAAACAGCTTATTTTTCGTCCGAGTGTCAGTGTCACACATCCTCCGAAGACTATATTCGAAATCAAAATAAATGTCATGTTATGACGTTACACTTTGTAAAGTACCTCGTAAGTTACGACTGCTCTGGGGCTCTCGTACGTGTTTGAAACCGGATATTGCACGATTTATTTCAGCATATGCCTTCTTTTGACCATTTCTTTTATTTTCTTTTTACTGTTTAGTATTTTCTTTACATTCAATGCTCTATTGTCATTCTGACTGAAATATTAACTGAAAATATATTTGCTTAAAACCGACGAACACGGTAGTGAAGTTCGTGACTGCCCATCTCCATGGCAAAGTATTGAAGAGTGAAAGACATTATTGGGAATCCTTAGAACCTGAAATATATCTTAGAAAAACACATTTATTATGCTACTACATATCTGTTAATGTTGTTTATGGCTATTGTTATTACTGTCAGTGTTACTATTCTTGCCATTGTTGTTGCTATTATTATTATCAGGATTATTACTAATACTTTTACTATTACTATTATTATCATCATCACCATGATTAGCATTATCATTGAAAATTACAATAATACTAATCATAAGGATAATGGTTGGCATGGTAATACCATTAACAATAATAGGCTACTAATACAAATTGTAATACTACTAATGATTATGTTAAAAATAATAATCTTAATGATAATGACAATAATAGTTTCAATAACAATGATAATAATAATTACAAAAATAATGATAACAACAATAACAATACTGATAATAACCATTATTATTATTATTATTATTATTATTATTATTATTATTATTATTATTATTATTATTATTATATATATATATATATACACACATATATAAATATATATATATCTATCTATCTATATATATATATATATATATATATATATATATATATATATATATATATATATATATATATATATATATATATA